>RJWM01031630.1:0-22220 GCA_004363535.1 Dasyprocta punctata | reverse complement strand
AGTGAGAGAGAGAATAATATTGAATTAAAAGTTAGACTGGATATAAAAACCGGACTTTAAATACTACATCAGTTCCTACTAGTTGTCTCCAGCTGTACCTGTAATATATAGCCATAACAAGTATTGTTAAGCATCTAAATCAAGGTCAGACAAATCATCTTTTCTTATCTCTTACATCATTTTCCAATAGAGAAACTGATGTTTTCCTTGACTTGACCCAGCAATATGTCAAAAACATTAACAAAGATATGTGCTGGGTTTCTGGACAGTTGTCCATATCTACTGTATCTTTGGTACATGGTGGGTATCTTCTCTACAGGGAGATGATATATGAAACTTCAAAATTTTATAAAATAGCTGCAAAGTACAGCGACAGTTTTAAAGCTTGCTACCAGACCAGTGCCTATTAATGGGCAACAAATGAGACTTCTCATCCAAAGGGCCATAGGAACATTTTTCTATAGCTCCAATTAATACTCAAATATGAAAAATAATAGATGTGTACATATGTACTTTAGACTCCTAAAATTTCCATGATGAAAAATAGCGATGGCTATTCATTGATAACTATTTGCAGGTCTGTATAACCATATATGACTGACCTCTGTACCCCTTTGCTGAAGACAAAAAAGTATTTGTTATAAATGAAGCAATGCTAGCTGAAATACGGGATGAATTCTGATACCGAACAAGCCACACTTTTGTGTTAAGAGCCTCTGAACTGTTTGCTACTGACTAGAAGGCAAGAGATGAAAAAAGATGGCCAGGGCCAAACTGTACCTAGTGGCCCTGTGTCAGCAACCTATGGCCTTTGTTGTCATCAATGGAGGTAAACATTAATGTACCTTTGGGTGCAAGGGTCCTGGGTTAAAACCATAGCTCAACCAGCCAATCTCTCAGTCTTGTGACATAAATGGACCGGATCAGTTATTCACTGATATGATCATTTGGCCTCTATTGTTATTCCCCAAATAGGACATCAGAGTGTCATGGGGCACACTGCATCTCTGACTAATATGCACAAAAACTCTAAATGACACTGCAGGTGGTATTTCATTACTAAATTAGGAAGTAGAAATGCTTAAAAAAGTCATTCTGCAAAACCCAAAGGCCCTAGATAATCTAACAGCAGCACCAGGTGGAACCTGTGCCATCATGAAAATGGAATGTGATGCGTATACTCCTGAAAACTCTGCAAACGTGTCTCCTACATTACAAAATGCATCCACAGATCAGGGAAGTGTCAGATTTTCCTGTAAGTATAACTTGTGTACTGGTTTTCTAGAACAAGCTGGTGGAAAAACATTATTTTTCTTGCTATGATACTGTATTCTTTTATGCTGCATGATCCATGGTTGTGGGTTAGTGTCTCTAACAGACTACAGAAAAAATGCTTTTATGAGCTGCAAAGCCTGGTATTCCTATGTCTCCTATTGATTCGTGGCTAGATAGATTCTATGTCCTTCCTTAGCCTGAAGCAATTACACGAAGATAGACCGTTGGACCTTCTACTTCTATACTCCCTTAAGAATAAGGGATCAGAGTTTCAAGGAGGAGGGTGAATAAGTCAGGATAGAATATATAAAACATAGGAAGAAAGGAGACAAGGAAATCATAAATAAAAATTATACTTTTAAGAAAACTGCAATTTCCAATTTTCTTACTAACTCAGCCAAAGTAACCCAAGGATACCCTGTCAACATTCCTTCCCTACTAGACCCATCACCAGACCTAAACTGGCTTAAGTGAGAAAGTAAGGAACAGACTGAGCGAATGCAGAAAATGTTACATTATTTACCAAAAAAATAGATAGACTGGGCTGTTGGAATGGAGTAGTATACTTTATGGGAACACTTTTTCCCAGGGTTTCCATCTCATGTAGAGAAATTTAGAAGTTCCCAGTGCCAAACTGTAACGCATCTCCTTTCTCTGAGTACCAGCATTCTGCTTTCACGTGCATCCTGCATCTCTAAAAAACCTTTTTCATGCCACTCACTGATGTGTCCTGAAAATTCTTTTTTTCTGTTTTGTGAGTCAGTGAACCTACTACAAAATGGTGGGTTAAGTTCCTTACCCCAGCTTAAGAAATCTCTCATACTCAGCGTGGTGAAAATTTCAGTAAAAGACATTAATCTGGAGACTAGAAAGAGAAAACTGGTATATTTGAGGTTTTTTTTTTTTTTCATATTTGAACTGGTCAAATCAGAACTCAAGCATATGTATGTGCTTGGAGAGTTCTCCATTAATATTGCTTAAGATAAAGCCATTTTGACCTCTCCACTCAAAGCAGTAACACACACACACACACAAGCATGCATTTTCACATGTTCAAGACCCTATTCCTTAAGCATTTTAAAACTACAGTTTATCATTATATATTTGTCCTTTATCTTTTTATCTCTACAATTCTTTAGTGCATTTTGACCATTTTATCTTTATCACTTAACACAGTGTATTTCTTAGAAATCACTAAGCAAATAACTTTGAGCGAATGGCAGAACAAACTCTCATGTTAATAGTCACTGAAGAGTAGCCAATGGAAAGTGAAAGTAGCATATGTCAAAGGACACATTATTTCCAACAGACAAGCATGACATACATCAGTCTCTTCTTTAAAAAAATCACCTATGGCATGAGTAAGTATCATTAGTATTTCATTGTGTGATTCACTACAGATAAAGAAAAACTGGTGTCCTAAGACGGAATTAGAAAACAAGTAAAATCTAAGGTAATTTGCAAAAGCACAACCATTAATTTAGTTCATGAACTGTTAGCTGAGAAAGTATCAGTTGAATTTAGGTAAAATAGAGTCCATATATATGGCTAAACCATTTCAATACATTTGGGTTGTAAATATACATTTTAAGTAGGGAGTAATCTGTTTATTTAAAAGTATTTCTTTAGCACTTTCCATGGAGAAAGATGTTAGAGTACAGAGTGAACAAAATAAGATTTGTGTTCTCACAATTTTGTATTCTGTGGGTGAGGACAAATAATAAATAACAAATATATATAAAATATGTTATAATGTGTTAAGTATTAAAGACAAAGAAAAATTGCAGTAGTATACAAGAATTTGAGAATGCCATCAGCATTAGGAGTGGAGAGTGAGCAGTATATGTTAAATAGGATGGGCAGGGTTAGTCTCACTGAAAAAAATATTGTCTGAAATATTATTTGAAGGAGAATAAGGATGGAACTCTACTGATGTCTGAGACATTAGTTCACCAGGAAGAAGGCAAAACCAGCATAAAATTCCAAACTCAGGAGAATGTTTAGCATTCGAGGAAAGCTATCAGCCATAGTGGGACATGAGATAGGAAATACAAAGCATAAGTTCTTAGCTTCTTATTCCAGGTAAAAAGTAAGTACCTTGGTACTCTGAATTTTTATTTTAATGAAGATTCTTTGTATGTTATACTCTTAATGGTCTCACTGTCTAATATTGGGCTTCTCTCTAGAAAGGTCTTCTGTTATTATTGTGAATTTCTAGTTGAATACACACTGGGTAAAATAAAAATTGCATGTTTAACTTTCTGAAGATAGATTTTGCTTGGAAAAAATTTGCTGTTGTTGTTCATACTTACTTTGTTTCACAGAAATATCTATGACTCTTTATTCAAAGAACTAAAGTCTCAGGTGAAATTTTTGACATAATTTTATTTTTATTATTTACATCGAGACCCATTGTCCACAAGCACTATAATTTATGCACTTTTTATTCAACAATCATTCAGCTTCTACTGCAGGTCAAATACGGTGTGGAGATACAGAACACCTGCAAAGCAGACATTTTCATGCATTTTGGTTGAAGTTAATATTATGATTGGCAATGGTGTCTGAACTATGGGAGAAGACCTAAAACCTAGGTCTTGGGGATTAAGTACTCCTCACAGAAACATACTACATGATTTAGGAATTTATGCAATTTATATTATAACAATCTACAATAGTGGAGAATCAGAAGGCAATCTAAAGAGTGAAAATACAGTAAAGTTTTTAAAAATCAGCAGAACATATACAAGTAAATATATATTATATATTCAGTTTTTTAGATGAAATGAAACTCTCCTTGTTTGATGCTCTTATTCAGCTCACACATGGCTCTGATTTGTTCTGCTGTTCACAATTTATGAGATTTCCTAATGTTATAAGAATCTTTCTTAAACCACACAGACATAATAATAAAGGCACTCCAGTGACTTTCACTGACTTTATGGTGGTTAGCAGTGTTCGTATGGACTGTTAGAGGTTTAAATCATTATTAAAATCAGTACGTTTAATCCAATTTCTGTCATTCAGTCCTGCTTTTAGATCTACATGCCCGGTCCCCTGCTTTTCATTGAAAGAAGACATAGTATATGTATATTTCAAGAAATTTTTTATAATTGGCATGAAGCACGTGAATGTTTAAGAATTTATTTGACCATAATGCAATTTCATTCTTACTTCTGGTATCATTAAGGAGTTATCATTTACTCATGTTTCCTTACTACATGAAAATTAAAAACGATGAAGAAGAAAAACATTAACATTAAACACAAAACAGTAGCTGGGTATAGTGGCTCTCGTCTTTAATCCCAGCACTCTGAAGGCTGAGGCAGAAGGATCGTTGTGGGTTCAAAACCAGTCTGGGCTACAAAATGAGTTTAAGGCCAGCCTGAACTGCATAGTGAGACCCTGTCTCAAAAAATAGGGCCAGGGATTTAGCTCCGTGGTGTAAGTGGCAGGTGCGAGGTTTTGAGTTTGATCCCTGGTACCAAAATAAATAAATAAATAAATAAACAAACAAACACAAAACTGTGATTTGCTTTTTAACATTAAAGATTACTTTTTCAATATTTTTCTAAGAAAAAGTATGATTCTTTTTTACATACAAAATAAATTCATGCAATCTTCCTCTGAACTCTTATGACGATAGGCAAATAGTATCCTCAGTTTCCATCTTCTGTAAATAGGGATGAGAATCATAACAATGTTGGAAGTTTCTTGTGAAAATTAATATGTTTGGTTTAAAAAATCTCTGAAATGAACTGGCACTGAGAATAATACTGTTAACTCTTATGCATGCCACCATTCAACAAGCATAAAATGAGAAACAAAAATGATATTAGGCACTCAAATTAGGAACTGGCTGCCTAAAAAGCAGAGGCAACTTAATCAATTTAATTTCTTTCTTCTAGCTGTTTGTTAATTTGATTTCCAATCCTAAAATCATGGATTTTCTAACTGACTTGTTTTCCATTTTAAATCTGATTTTGAACTTGATGAAATTAGCTGATTATTTTAAGAAATTTTGTATCTGTATTCATGAAGGATCTCTCTCTCTCTCTCTCTCTCTAGCTATGTGTGTGTGTGTGTTTTGTCTGGTTCGGGCATCAAGCTTATGCTGGTTCATAGAACATGCAAGAAGTGTTAACTCTACTAAAATTTTTAAGTGATAACTGGTGTTGATCATCTTTCAAAGACGTTTTTGTTGAATTCAAATTTTATGTCTATTTAAAAAAGTGAATTGGTGTTTATTATCAGTATTTTCAATTTCTGAGAATTACAAATGATATATACTGGATATAGCCCCTTTTTAAACTATGCAGCTTGCCAAGGTTTTCTCACAGTGTGGTGCATACATTCATTTTCTAAATATAGTCATTTTTGAAAGATAGAGGTTTTAAAATTTTTTTCCTTTTATGGATTATACATTTGCATTTTATTCATGATACTTTTGCCTGATCAAAGGCTCCAAAATTTTCCTCTGTCGCTATTCTAGAAATTTTATATTTTTAGGTTTTACAATTAAATGTATAATTCATTTCATGTTAACTTTTATGTAGTGTGAACTGTAGGTTGATATTCACTATTCCAAATAGTGGACTATTTGTCTAAAAAACATTTTTTTTCTGTATTATATTTGCCTTCTTGGTGGAAAACCAATCATTATATACAATTGGAGTTATTTTTGGACTCTTATATTTCACTGACCCATTTGCCTATCATTGCAATAGAACTAGAGAAACTTAATATGTGTTTGCAATAAATAGTTGTGTTAGTCCTCCAGAGTTGTTCAACACAGTAGAGCTCTGACTTTAGTTCTTAAATTTTTCTTAGCAATTTTGTTTGTTTGTTTAGTTTTCAGTGTTTATACTTCAAATCTTTTGTCAAATTTAATGCTAAGAATTTCACAAGTTTTATGTTAAGTTTAATTTGCTTTTTAAAAATTTAAATATGTAATTATTTATTGGTAGTATATAACAACAAAATTGATTTATGAGTATTAATCTTGCATTCTGTAACCTTGCTAAAATTGTATATTGAATCTGGTAGCTTTTTTGGTAGTTTGCTGTTAATTTTTCACATTGATAATTACATTGACTGAATAAAACGATGACTTTTATTTCTTACTTTGTCACTCTAGTTAGACTTCCTAGGGCAATGTTGCACAAAAGTGATGACAGATTCCTTGCTTGTAAAACACATTTAGTGTTTTATCATTAAGTACATTAGCTTAGTTTTCTCACAGATGTACTTTACCAAGTTGAAGTAAGATCTCCTTTATCTTAGTTTACTGAGAATTTTGAATATGAAAGGTTAATGGATTGTGACTGTACTTTTTCTGTTTCTATTGAGATCATCATATAGTTTCTTCATTAATTTGTTAATATTATGAATTACATTGATATTAAAATATTAAGCCAACTTTATAACATTATGATAAACCCTGTTTGGTCACAGTGTATTGTTTTTCAATATAGAGTTGCACTTGATTTTCTAATACATTGGTAAGAATTTGCTATGTTCAGAAGCTTATGGATTTGTAATTTTCGGGTAAACTATAGAATAATGTTGACTTCACAGAATGTGTTGAAAATATTCTCTCCATTTTGGTCTTCTGGAAGAAATTTTATAAAATTGATATTTTTTCCACATAATGTTGATGGCATTGTCTTAGTTACTTTCTTGCTGCTGGAACAAAATTCAAATGCAGCCAAAAGGAGGAGAGGTTTATTTTGGACCACCATTTGTGAAGGTTTGAGTCTATAGTCAGCCTACTCTTCAGGCAGAGCAGCATGGCCAAGGTTCAAGGGAGAGGAGAAACAGCTCACGGTTTGGCAGCAGGAAACAGAGAGGTGGAGATCAAAGGAAGATGAGGGAGATACACACTTCTAGACCACACCCCCAGTGACCACCTCCTCCCATCAGGATTTACCTCCCAATTTACATTGAGCTATAAGTTCATTGATAGATTAGTCTGATAAATATTGTGCCCCCATGATCTCCCAAAGTCCCAAAGTTTCACCTGTGTGTACATGCGATTTTGGAAGGACAACCAGACATTCACATAACATACATTCATCAGTGAAACCACTCTAGGCTGAAGTTTTCTTTGTAGGCAGATTTTTAAACTACAAGTTAAATTCCATCTATATATCAATATTGTATCAATAATTGTAGCTGTCTACCTATTTATTAATTTATTATTACTATTCAACTTATTGATTTCGTAGTGGATTTCGTTAATCTGTGTCTTTAAGAAACTGTCTTTTAAAAAATAGAAATTGTCTTTTATCTAAGCTAATATCTTACTATCAATGCATATTTTATTTTGTCTCTTAGATTAGTGTATAGCATTGGGCTTCTCAGAATATGCATTTAGCCCAAGTCAATAAGAGCTCAAATGGACTTTTGAGTAGACTTTATGTACAGAATTTGGGGTTCTGCATTGATGCCTTTCATCTTTCTTTGTTTTCCTCCTGAATTTTCTGCTGCTACACTCTTCTGAAAGTTTAGCTGCTTCGTTATGCCTTAAGGCTGTAGGTGTCAAGTATCTGAATTCTATACACCATACATGGTCCTAAATGGGGATTACCTACAAACAAAGAAGAGTCTATTCATGGCTGACTCGCCCTCTTCTATTTCTATTACCCAAGTTTTCATTGCTGTTTCCTCCTATCTACTCTTTCTCAATTAGTTGTAAACATAGTGCTTGCACTGATAAATAACCTAAACTATTAGTCTTCTAGTGAATTATTGTAGCATTTTTTGAAAGTAAATAAAAACACTCCCCTAAGAGCAGATACAATTTTTTTGTGAATTATAATTCTCAATTATAATTCTCAGTTATTCAAAGTGTTACAATAAAAAAGTATGGTTTTATATATTGACAGGAAGAAAAGCTATGTGGCATATGTGATTTAGATTTTTTGGTGAGTGTGATTTTAGACTTAGGCTTTCCCAGAATGATCTGATGGTAGAAACTAACAGGTGCTTTTCAGAATGCTAAGTTGTGTGGTTGTGGAGACTTCCATCCGGATTTCAGAAGTGTTCTTTGGAGGCCTGGCAAGGAACCTCTGAGAGGGCAGTGCACAAAGAAGTGGGAATGAAGTCAAAAGCACAGCGGAGAACCCAGGAAATCAGACATGCTAGGAATGTGGTCTGTTTAGTGGGACCACTCAAATGCTTTCAAACTCGCATCTCACCACCATATGCCCTAAATGCTGGAAATGGGGCTACAGGACTTTATATTTGCCTTTACTGGATTTTGGTTTTGCTTTGGTCTGATTATTTTCTGTCCACCTATTCATCCCTTTTGCAATGGGAATTTTATACCTGTTCCATTGTACCTTAGTATTGTTATCCAGGGGTGGCATGCACTAATTAAACTTAATTGTAAACTTAATTGTCTTGGGAGTATCCCAGAGAATTGGTAAAGTACACATGGGTATATCTGACTGGAACATCAAGACATTATTTTTCCTGGCTACTTCCTCTCTGATATTGCTCCTCTGCTCTGTGTCCCAGCCACCATGAACTGAGCAGCCATACCCTTCTGCAATGATGTTCTTATGTTGGAGCCAGCTAACTATGAAGTGAATCCTCTGAAACTACGAGCAAAATAAACCTTCTTTAAATTGATGGTGCCCAGTATTTTTATTCAGCAACAGGATTGCTGACTAATACAGTCAGTTACATCCCTATGGTTCCTCATGTAATCACTCATGTAGCACCATACCTATCTGTTTGGCGAACTTCTTCAGTGAACTACAAGTTGTTGTATATCATAGAACATGTCTCCGTTTTGTATTTCTATTATCCTTAATGACTCTTGATCAATAACAGAGTTACAATAAACCTTTGGTAAAGGAATAAATAAATGCCAATAAATGGTTTCTTATAGATCCATAAATCAATTTAATCACTATGTATTTTCTATGAAAGAATAATTAGGAAAATAATTTTAAAATTAGTAATCTAGAGAAGCAGAGGCAAACTAACATCTTAAAATGTAGTGTCATCATTTGCCATGATTTTTTACTTTGATTTCCCATTCTTTTTGTGAAGGGAAGATACTAAAAAGGCACAAGGGCTGCATTTTTATAATCCTTCAATTTATTAATTTGTTTCTTTGTCTTTTCTGTTCAAACTTGACACAGGCTCTAAACCTTACCATAGGAAAGGGAAGTCATGTCAAAAATGTAAAGTAGAGCAGAAAAAGCTATTAAAGTATTATTATTATTATATCATAAAAATGAAGGATAAAATGTCTTTCAGGACCAATTGAAGAGGAAAAAACAAGTTCAGGAAAAAACTTGCTTCCTATTGGGTTAAAGCCTCCTCACAAAAAGAACCCCTAAGCTTGTTTAGGAATCCAGGCAGGACAGCCCAGACAGCCAAACATTCTTCAAGTTTCCTATGCTCCTGTATAATGTGTAATATTTGATGAAAGCAGCACACTCTGAACAACCAGCCTGGATAACACTGAGAACTACCAGCTGATGTCCAGTGCTCTGAGAAGGAAGCAGGGCTGGTAGGCTTGACAGTTTCTCATGGCTGTATTGGAAGAGGCAACCACAGATAACAGCACAAGCCCAAGGACCAGAAATAGACAGAAAAGTTTTTATCAGCAGGGTAGAGGTCAAGGGCTTCCTTCACAATTTGATGATGCTATAAGAATTGTACCCAGGCTTTTCAGAGGAGGAAAAATGGTCAAGAGAACTTTCCAACTTTAGCTTGTATTTCAACTGACTATGATTAATCAGAATTGACTTTATGTTACCTATCTTTGGTGAAATAAGAGTTTGAATTATAGAATTATTACAGGGAAATAAGAAATTACATTAGCACATCTGAGTTTTTAGTGTGAAAGCATCTAACTCACTGCAAGAGTTTTACCAAGATCAATCAATCTAACAAAGAGAAACGTATTTGTAATTATTGTGTGATGGGGACCTACTAGTCACAAGCTGAGCAGTTCATGAATGCTGACAAATATATTTTCTTTATTTATTTGTAGAAAGCCTGTTACTTACATCAGCACTTTCTGTATATTGTCTACATTAATTTTTGGCTTCCTCTGTCATATCTCCATTTCTATTTCTGTCCCTCTCACTTTTACACACACATGCACATACACACACATCCACATCCACTGTGCACACACACACAACCTTACACAATATAGTTCATCATATTTGATGAAGAAAGTGAAGATGTTATGTAAATTGATCAAATTGCAATAAATGGCAAGAAGGGAATGGAAACTCAAATCGATCTCCCTTCAAAAATTTTGTTCTTCTAATTTATTATTTTGTCCTGAAAAAGTTATTTACTTAAATATAGTTATTTACTTTTTTTCCTAAAGACTGGGAAATGATTATAAAAATCTTAATTTGCAGATGACTTCAAAACATTAAATGCAAAAGAATCTGGATGGTTTAGGTAATCTTGTGCCATTTATCAGAATGATTTATTGTAGTATTTATTAAAGCGATGATAAGGCATGGGAGACAACAGCAGTGATATTGAATTTTTAGCAACAAAAGAAGGCATTACATTATAAATTTTTTATATTCAGCTTTTAAAATTACAGTAATACATCAAGATTCATGAAAGAAATATTAAAAACTCAAAGATTTGGCCATTTCAGTTTTCAAGATATAATATCATGAAGAATTAGAAATGTTAAAGGCAAGAATCCCTGGATAGGTATAACTAGTGACAATATATGTTGGTCATTCTCACTTTCATTTGATAGTTGCAATTTATTTCTAGTTCTTGTCTTACCATCATGAAATTATACTATTTTTTGGGGGGTATCTGCTAAATCTTTTGGAATAGTTCATGTTTATCATGTTTTTAAAGACGCTAAAGGGAGCATGTCTTCTAAAGCCTTTATTTTGGAACATTAATATGAATATTTTGTCATCATTTTAATTGATTGAAACTTCTATGGATTTTACTGTTTATATATGGGGTTCGGTATTGAACATCAGTTTACTAAGGAAATGGTCTTAGTTTTTAAGACATCCAATTTCCATTTAACTGTGTAATTGCCACAGAATGTCTGAATATAAAATCCTAGTGTAGTTAATACCAGCTTCCTTCTTTATTTCCACTGCTGTAAATGACATAGAAGTCGATACTGTTGTAACTGAAGTAATAGAAGTGCATGAGTTATATTTGACGTTAATGTTTATGTTCTATAAAGGTAAATGGACTGGGACTTTGTATCCTTATACTTTTATGAAGTGGCTTATACTTTATTGGGCTCTGTGTACAATTGTTTCAAATAATAATAACACTGAAAGCTGAAAATATAATATATTTATATTATATGAGGTAAATGTAGAGTAGTAATAGGTCAGTAATAGCCTAATAGGTCCAGATTAATTAGTAAAAGATTTAAAGGAATGCATAAAATTTTAATTTGACCTTATATTCAATTACATTTTATATACCAAAAGAATGGAAAAACTTTCTTTTGAAATTTTATAATATTCAAGGTCCACATTAAATCTTTAATATGTTTTTAATATCAATCATGTGCATAAATTACTTTTATGATATAATTATTTCTTTAAAGTTGGATAGGTTTATCCAATAGTAAAGGTTTTAGAAAGACTGCTTAACTACAAAAAATTTATTGCTTTAAGCAGATTGGAACATTCACATCTTGCTACCATAATAGTGCGATAAAATTCAAACATGTCTATTACATTATTCATAAAAAAACTTTTGAGATTCAACTACTTGTTGATAGCAAAAAAGAGAAAGGGTAACAAATGAGTCAGAGTGGGCACTGGGTCATTTTGGGAAGGAGGGTAATGTGCTTGTGTTTGGGAAAGGTGTCAAATTTGGAAGAGCTATAGCAGCAAATGTAAATGCATGCTGTTTTGTAAACAAAGTTGAGGTTAAGATTGATCAGTAGTGGAGTCCTCCGGCCCCATTATGTGATAGTTTCCTAGAAACTTCAAAGGAGCACAGAGAAACTGAGCTGCAGATTTTGCCAGGTTTGCAGATTGTCCGGAGGACTAGGATATCTGTGAAGGTTAAGACTAGTGACAATTTATTTGAATTATTTACCGCCAAAATCCATGATAGATATAGTGTTGCATGAAAATAGAAATGCTTTACCCGTCACAATAGTTAACTCAATTGTAGTGGAGTTAGGTTAAATACATTTAAATTTTTATGAATTTATGAGGAACTTTAAATGAATTAATTTGCCTGAAACATTAAAGGGATAAAAATAATATTCATCCATATATCGTGGGGTATTTATGCATGCAGAAATGTGCATGTTGCCCTTCTTGTGCACTCGAAATTATGTAGCATCAGGTTGTGATAACTTTTATTTTGTTTCTAATCTATCAATAGTTTTGAAGAAACTTAGATTAAAATATAGGGTCCCACAGATAGATTTGAAATATATTTATGTGGTGATGTATCTTCACTATTTCAACTGATAGCCAGTCATTTATTAAGAAATCTGAAGATTTTTGTTGTTTTTATTGCCTATAAGATATTATTGTGTGCATTCAACAAAAATTTATTGAGGTGCCAGGCAAAGTTCTAGGTGCTGAGAATACAGTTTTAACCTGATGTTTCTTCTCATTTAGTATAGAATTCTATTTTATAGGCTCTGTAATTAATCGGTTAGTCACAATTCAAACCATTTGTATTGCCATAATGTCAAGGTTGTTTATTATGTTTCACATTTGTTATGTGGCTTTTGCACCTTGAGTCACCCAAGCCCCATTAGAAACAGAAAACCTATTATAATTGTAACATGTTCCATCTGTTCATGTTGCCATGATACAGTCAACACTTATTTTCTAACTTTAAATTTTCATATTCTTTTCTCCACATAATAGCAGGGGATGTCTAGAATCTCAATTTTTTAAATGGACACCAAATTGGTTCTAGGTTTGTGCTATCCTAGAATACCATTAGAAATGTGGTGAACTGTTTGTGTCCACATATTATTGGCTAAAGGCACGTATATCAATATAATTAATTCAACCAATTGCCCTAAATAAAAGCAAATATGCTCTGATGCTTATAATTAGACAGCGCCCATTTCCATTGGTATCAGTATGATTGAAATAATTTATTACTATGCATAATATCTTTTTAAAGAAAAATTTTGGTTCACTTCCTTGAAGTGCTACAAAATAACTACCACAAGACACTTACATGAAAGTAATACCACTCCTGAACAAATTTATGACAGACATACATTTTACTGCACTGTAAGAATTGCTAAAATAAGTAAAATCTTAAAGAGCTCTATAATAAAAAAATTGAGCAGTTTGTCTTGAAGGAAAATAAATAGTTTAGTGATGTGGTGGAATCCTGAAAAGACCATAGTATTGCTAGGTTGATAAAATCCTCTTGAACTCAGAAAAAACAAATGCATAAAAGGTAAATGCAAATTCATGTTGAAAGGAAAGTGTCCTTAATTTAGGCTCCAAGTATCTCAAAGATTAAATTTATTTATTTATTTATTTATTTATTTATTGTGGCACCGGGGATCGAGCTCACAACCTCGCGCCTGCCTGACAGGCCCGTAAGCCGCTGAGCCAACCTCCCGGCCCTGGTTTTTTGAGGCAGGGTCGCACTGTGTAGCTCAGGCCGGCCTTGCACTCGCGTTGTATCCCAACCCGGCCTCGAACTCACAACGCTCCGCCTACCTCAGCCTCCCAAGTGCTGGGATTAAAGGACAAAGATTAAATTTAAAACTACAAGTTTACACTAGAAATCAAAGTCATTGGACATCTAAAGTAATATATCACCAGGATTGAAATACAAGGTATGATAAAAATATGGTGAATATTCAAATTTTAAAAATGGTTACAGTAAAAACCTCATTATCTTAACTCCCCCTCGAAATATTCTTAATTGCTTCCAACATACTCATCCCATCATTCTTGTCACTTCCTAAAGTAATTTTGGAATTTCTCTCTCATGAGTTTCTTTAGTTGTACTGCTGTGGCTATTTGAATGTCTTGAACTGATTCAAAATATTTACTTTTCAGGGTCATTTTGACTTTGGGGAAGAGTTACTGAGTCAGCTTCTTGTATAAGGTACACGAGGACATATAAAAATGTTTTTATAAACCTGCCTTTCCCCTGGATGGCACTCAGTGGTGGCATTTATTTTACTTTTGACCATACCTTGTGATTACCTGAAAGAAAACCTCTACAACTGTTTCATGAAGTTTCAAGAATCTTAAGAGAAATGTATTTGTAGTGTGTATGTGTGTGTGTGGATGGGGGGGGTCATGTCAGGTGCTTCATGGCAATGTGTTTTTTACTATGATAGATCTTTTAAAACTTAAGCATTAAATATATACATGTATTTTGTTCACCTCTTGTATAGGGATACAGTAGATTTATTCCTCCAATGATTTTGGATACTAAAATGATTAGATTCAAGGGATGAATTAATTTGACTGAAACATTAAAGGGATAAAAATAAAATGTGAATTATATAAGTAGAGTGAACAATTAAAGTATTGGTAGATTTAAAATATTCCAGTGAAAATTGGACATTAAAAATGCATGATTGTAGAAATAAAATTAACAATTGAATGAAAGAACAGATAAATTTAAGGGAGAGTTAATGAACTGGATGATACAGCCCACTAGTTACCCAGGATGCATTCCTAAAATATTGTGGATATGTGTAGAACATGGTGGACATAGAATTGGTCTCAGGGTGATGTCACAAGCAAAGGGTTAGCCTTTCCCCATGGGTATATGTTTGGCTTAATCTGGCATTGCTTTTGCATTTCAGGGCTTTATTGTTTCCTGCCATGGAAAGGACTTACTGTCTTTGGCTAGTTGTCAAGGAAACAAAAAAGAAATATAGAGTCTAAAATATAGTAATTTAGAATAAGTATAAAATGATTATTTTGTTTCAGTATATTTATATTTATTTTTATAGTATATTTTTGCAGTGCTTGATTGTTACATTTATAAAAAAGAAATAAGAATGGAAATACGTACTTGGTAAAGATTTCAAAGAATGAAAAGCACATGTCTGTGTATCCATGGATTCAGCCAACCACTGAACAAAATATTTGAAGAACCGCATTTGTACTGACCATGTGCAGATTTTTTTCTCTTGCCATAATTTCCTAAATAATGTGGGATAAGAGCTATTTACATTGCACTAAGTAGCTTAAGTCATCTAGAGATGAAATAAGGTACACAGGAAGATGTGTATAAGTTATATGCAAATACTATACCATTTTTTGTTAAGGGGCTCTATATTCAGATTTTGGTATCTACAGGAAGTCCTTACACCAATCCCCTATGAAAAAGTAGGGGTGACCATATACAAAGTACTTTGTAAGCAGAAAAATGTCATGTGTGATACAGAAATATTTTTATAAAACATGAATCTGACTACTATTCATAGTCTCAACTCTGGCATAATGCTACTGAATGGCACATTTAAAATGGTTGTAATGTTTAATGTTTTCTAGCTAATAGTAATTTATTATGGCTAAAGAGTTAAGCTTCTGAAGTATGCAAAAATAGTGAAATAAAATGAACGGAAAAAATTGTTTAACTATAGTCTCAGAGGACACAATAAAGAAAATGGAAGAATGTTAACATTTGAAAATATAAATGGGTGATAATTTTCCAGAAGTAAAGAAAGGTATAAATTTACAGCATATACTATTACGGTACCAAAATAGATTCTCATTTAGGAGTTGTTTTAGTCAGCTTGTAGAACAATAAATATCAGATCTAGATTACTTATAATACGAAATATGATTTAAATACTAAGTAACTATTGTACTGTAGATTCAACCAATTATGGATCAAAAATGTTTTAAAGATTGCACTTTTATTAAACAGGTACAAGCTATTTTTTTCTTTAATCTCTAGATAATACAGTGTAACGATCAACACATAGAGAACCAACTGTATTTATAACTGCACTTAACATGTCAAAAGGTAACTGTATTTGCAAGAAGAATGAGCAAAACGGTATAAAGTTTGAGGGTAGAAGTGTTGTTAGGACTCAATTGTTTTCCTTTCTATTACTGTTTTATGCTAGTTAATGGTCTTTTATAGTTGTTGTTGTTGTTTTGGTACCGGGGATTGAACTCACGACCTTGCGCTTGCCAAGCAAGCGCTTGTGCCGCTGAGCTAAATCGCTGACCATCAATGGTCTTTTTAAGGACAGAAAAATTTTCTTGTGTTCAAGATATTTTGATTTGTTAATTTGGAAGTACTATATCCTAAATGTTGTGATTACTGTGTTTGTAAATCTGTGTATATAGGTTGCTATTTTCTTTGGCAAATCTTGCAAATTTGCTTCATTAATATGCCTGTCATTATTTAGTTTGCAGAATAGAGATTCAGATCTTTTATTGACCTCTCAGAACATATAACAAAAATGAGGCAGAATTAAATTTAAACTAAGAATGTTCTTTGTTAGCCAGTGACAGGGTGGAAGGCTACTAATCTAGAAGCAGAAATAGACTAAATTGCTATGATCATCACTTTAAACATGGACCACAGAGCTCTTGTGGAGAGTGTTGACAGAAAGCCCACCAAGATTTTGTAAGTCATGCTTTGCCAAAATTCCCAGGTTCTAGTGAAGAAGGGTCTGAATTTGACTCAAAAAATGTATTAGGGATCCTTAGTCATAGATAATTTCCAGACTTTGGTATAAAGCATAAAAACAAATAAATTTGATCTTATATTTCCAGAAGTCTCTGAAAGTAATGTAATACCACCCTGAAGAAGACTGCTATGATATTACAGCTGCTACTCATTGGAAATTAGTTTCCTTGGGAAAAACTTCAGGCAGTCTAATTGTCTGACCAAACAATTCCTTTCACTGCAAAAGAAATCAGACCCCTATCTATTCTTACCATTCCCAGACACATACGCTATCCTGAGAATCTGTACTATAAACCCAGAACGTTGCTCTACAGAATGTTTTTCATGCCTTAAAACAACAGGGCATTATCTACAGTCTGAACACCCATGATCAGAAATCTAGATGTTGACATTTTTTTCTTTCTTTTTACCCTCTATACTTAGGGAGGGTATGTAGTTTATTTATTATTGCTACTAAATATTTATTATATGTTGGTGGTGATTGTATGTAACATTGAGTTTATGAATTGCAATAGAAATAGAGAAACATTAAGTTGAAAGAAAGTTTTGTATATACATATATATACTTATATACATACATATATACATACTTACATATCTTTGCCATTTCTGTTGTAGTTCATAAGGTTTTTGAATCTTAAGTTGTGTCTTGCTTCTATTTACTTGAGGCTAAAGAATATTTGATTATGACTCTTCATGTGTTTGTATGAGTTAATGTTCCTTTTCTCTCAAGCAAAGGGATGAAATCTGGATAGCTTACTCAAAATGTGTTTCAAGATTAAATCAAAGAAAAAGTGCACCAGACACTTTATGCAGAAAAGACTTTGTTTAATTGTAATAGAAGCCAAGACTTTTTATTGCAGCAGAGGAGAGACTGAACTTGACTTCTCTGAAACAAAAGGCAGATGAATTGTGAGTGCTTAGATAAATGTGGAGAAGTACTGGAAGATTTTAGAGGGAAGATTGGTCAATGTGATTAGGTCATTTTTGTTTGCTAATTGGTGCTTATTGAAGTTAAGGTCCTATTCCCCCACAGGCTGCGAGGCTCTTTATTCTTGATTATATTTCAAAGGTTTGACCCCTAGCTTCTTGAGGAAGACATTTCTGGGTTATAAAACAGGCTGGGACAAATTTACATATCTAGGGACAGAGAAAAAAATTTAAATTCCAAGTGTTCTAAAGTAAATTCTTAAACAAGAAGAAGCAATCTTAAAGATTTGCCAAGATGAGGGGTTTAGATTTAGGCTACATGGTTCAATTTCCTTAGTAATTCATATTGTGGAAGGCATTGATAACCATGATTCAGAAAGGAGGGAACAGAAAGTCTCCAAGGACACTGGCAGCATAAAGACTTATTTCCAAGATGCCACAATTAAGATGCCATAGTTCGTAGGCCTCTGACAATATGTAAGATTATCATTGACTTAGTTTAATAGATGCACATATAATTATTCATTATTTTATTTATTTAATAAATATTCATCGACTATACACTGTCCCAGACAATTCCAGATAGAGCACTAGGGATTTATTAATCACTAATGAACACTAAATGTTCATAAATCTCTATTCTCATGGAACTCATATTCCAACAGGAGGGAATCAGATAACAGACCAAAGTAAATAATCTACATACTACGACTTTATTTTAAAGAGAATAAAAAAATAAAAATGATACAGAATTTCAAGATAAGATGATGGGAAATTAGCAATGGTTGTTATATTGCATATTGTCTTTAAAACAGTTGCTCTGTTTACCAGATATAGGCATGCAAAATTGATCGAATTAAATAAACACTGAATGATCCTTTTAATGAACTAAGAGAATGATTAATACAATTATCTTGGAAAAGGTGATAGCCATAATTCTACTTATCTCACAATTTTGTGTGGGACTAAAATTATATTCCTGAGTAAAATGTCTGTAAGTTTGTGACTTCCACTACCCCTTGATACTGAGCCATCTTCTAAACCACAAATTCCAAATGCCTCTATGAACTTTATCCTCACACACTTTGAACATTTTGATGATGAGGTTTCAGCTGACTTATGCAATATATTTATTTTGCCAATTTTTATAGGAAAAATGCTTCTGTTTTTAAAACAGAATGAAATAGTTTAAAAATCAAGATCTCAAAGTTGACTTTGGAGTTAAGAGAGCCATTGCATTTCCCATTATCTGTATCCCACTACTTACACCTCCTTAAAGGCTTTTAACTAAGCAATGTTCTTCTTTTACAATAATTTCAAACCAATTTCCAGTGTACAAACACTAGATACAAAGAAAATAATTATATCAATACAATTTCCTTCACATTTGTAGAGAATGGAAGTTTCTTAGCTTTGCATTACACGGTCAATTTTGAAAAATGGTGGTATGTGGTTGCTCACTCGTGTATGTTTTTTACTTTGCTGGTTAGCTGTTTACTCTGTGGCTTGTTGATGGTTTCCTTAATTGGATAGAAAAGGTTTAGTTACTCACCACAATATAAAATATTGAAAGGTGACAGAAGGAAAGCACTTTACTAGACTCTTGGGAAAGAAAATTGCTTGTCTGTAATTGTTTCGCTCTCTGAAGAAATGTATCAGGCTGCCATTTCCACATGAATTTTCTGGATATAGTGTGACCCACTATCTTAATGTCAACAGAAACAAGCCCTTGTAGAGTTTCTCTGCCTTTTGTATGCTCTAGTTAACCTGAGGGACCTTTAAGCTATAATTTGTAGAGAAAGATAGCAACATGACACAGTGGAGGTGGGGATTGATTTGTAAGTCATGTTCCAGCATGCAGAGTGACGAATTGTGGGAAGAAGCACTGGAGATAGGGAAATAAAAATAGACATAAAACATGTACTCATCATCCCACTAAAAAGTGAACATGGAGTAGGACATTGATTAAATGAATGTCATAAAATTCTTAATAGAATAGCAGCTCACACTTGAGTGAGGAGCATAACTAATTGTTTATTCATTCAATGACTCCTGATGGCTCGCCTATGATTTTTTAGGCACTGTATTCATAGAGACATCATAGGTAAGCAAAATAGATGTGCTTTCTGCATTTTACACAGGATATACTATTAAATTAGCAACTGTCATAATATGCATAGATTATACTTCAAAAACTGCAAAAGGGCATCTCATCATGCTTTTAGAAACCTTGGAAGAATTGAAATACATTAAAATAAAGAGGGATTAAGTGAGCAGAAGATTTAGGGAGCTTCATAAGGACAAAACAGTTTTGAGGAAGGTCAGAAAGAAAAGGAAAAGGTTGAACTGAATGATCGGAATATGGCAAATGTTGAGACAAGAGCAAGGAGCAGGCAGGTTGTAGACTTTGTAACACATGCTGAACTAGAACTAGACCTAGATAAGCCCAAGTGCATTCTTCTTTCTATAATTATTTACCAAATAATTACTATCAAATAATGGCTACAATTTTTCAAGCTGATCAAGATACAGAGATAAAAGAATCATTGTTAACCTTTAGTTGCTCAAACTTGGTAAGATAGAAAGACAAGTAAGATCAACAGCGTTACAACCTGTTACAAGCTGAAAAGTGATGTGATTGCAAGGAGCTAGAAACTGGTGAAAACCACTGAGGAAAAGAAGGAAATTCAAGTGTCTGAGAAAGGTTTAAGAGGCAGCTTTTGAATCAAGTCTTAAAGGCCAGGCAGAGCTCATAACGCAGAGCAATGATAACCATTCAAAGCAGTGGGGATGGAAGAATAGTGGTTTAGAAACATGAATAGCAAGACAGATGTATAACTTCGCATGTGATGTCTTTACTGTGGCTGCATTTCCCAAAGTGTGTCTCAGTCAATAACCTCCATGACCCGAGGATACTTTGCTCTTTTCTTGGAAAGATACTATTTTCACTTAGCATAGAAAGATATATGAAAATACCTACAAGGAAATTGTTTAACCTTATGTTATATAATATTCTTCAAAATCATTTGAACACAAAATTTCCACTATTCCTCTTTTGAGTTTAATAAATCTGTTAATAAGCAGGAAACACACCGTAACATTGATAGCAGAGCCTATAGCTGGTGGAGGAGAGTGAGAGGATGGGGCTGCAGAAAAACACTGTATCACAAAGATTTTGGTCTACCACACTGGTTTTTAAAAGAGAACTCACTGGGTGTTTCCTCCCAGGGTAAAAGATTGCTCATTTCAAGAGGTCTGTCAGAAGTGGCCTTTCTGAAATACAAATTTAAGAGTTAAATGAGAGTATCAAGGTAGCAGCACAAGTCCTCCTTTTGAAGCTGTTTCCCATGGGAGAACCTTCTTCTGGGAAGTCTTACTCTAGTTAAGCACCACTTTGGGTGAGAAGATGATTTTCTATTTCTGTGATTCAATATTAAAAAGTACACTTGAGTATAAGAAGAAAGCCTGTCTTCAACAAGGCTTCATCAATGAATAGGGAGATATTCACACAATTCTCACTTCTTTGTTTGACTTCTCACTGTATTTATAATTTATACAGGTAAGGAATCATATTGTCTTGCATGAGATTCAGATAACAAGGAGCTTGATCTTCATTTTGGAAATAACCGTAATGGTCTAAGAAAGAAATATAAAAGGACAAAATAGTCATCAGGGCAAGCTTTGATCCAATCCTGAACTACACCAATGGCAGTAATTCATCAGAGATAGACATGAGCTATACTTAGGAGACTGAATTAACAGCAATAGGAAACTTATTAGATATATGATGCTAGAAACAGACAATCTGGGACAACTCTTAGATTTATTAATAGAGCTCAATTACATTTAGTTTATTGGAAATGAAAACCTCTATTTCTAGCACACTGGTGTTCATGAAAAGTTATGTAACATCACTATACCTTCATTTTCTTGTTCGCAAAAAGAGGTAAATGACATCTACTCTGTTCATAAGATGAAATAAGTTAATACATAAAGCTTTTCAGAATAGTGCTAAATACATACTGAACCTTCAAATATGTGTTTGGTGCAATGAATGGAATCAAAATTGCAATCAGTACATGTTGCTGTGAAAAATATAATCAAAAGCTATAAGGAAGGTTTAATTTTTATCCAATGAAGTTTATGCTCAACAGTAAATCGTTTTCATTATTAAAGTCATTTTTTCTTATTCTCTCATTACTTTTGAACTCTTTGTACTTTTATGCAGTTGTTTTGAAATGTGAACATCAATCAGCATGAATTCAGCAATTTATCAATAGAGTAGTAGATTTCCCTTTAAGACCAGCCTGTGAGCTTAGAACAAATGAATCAATGTTCTGCTACTATGTTTAGGAAATTTTTACCCTGAC
>RJWM01031629.1:0-22162 GCA_004363535.1 Dasyprocta punctata | reverse complement strand
TTAAGGCAATGAGTTCACTTAGATTGCTTTCTGCAAACTCAGTACCATCTGCCCTTTTGAAGATGGATGAGAGCTAATGTTCATTCTTTTAAAAAAAAACTATGTCTAACAAATATTTTTTATTCTCAAAATGCTAAAAGTTCATGGACCCTGTGGGAAATAAGAAACACTTGTGTAGTGGATTTAAATACCACTTAAATGGCTTTTGCAAGTACTTTTAGTTGGTGAATAATAATGGAAGATTAATAAGTAGAAAAATGGCCCCAATGGGGGGAAAAACATGCAGGGAACATCTGGAAATCTGAACTGTATTATAGTAATCTTGTCTTTTCTTTTTTTCTTTCCTTTCTCTTTCCTCTTACCCTCTTTCCTTTTATTTATTTGTTTTAGTCTGTATCCTTGGGCAAGTTCCAAAATCTTTCATGTCACAGTGTCTCCATGTAAAGTAAAGATAATTGATAATTGCCTCTAAGCTGTCTCAGTGTTGCAGTGTTGAGTGTAGGGATGGGTTTTTGGCTCTTTAGAAGTAATGCAGTCATAGCAATAGTAGGATCTGTTTTTGTTCCTTGTCAACTGCTATAGCCTTAAACTATCTGTAAGATTTTGCTAAGTTATAGACACAAAAAATATTTGTGGTACATTCTATAACAGTGTCTTTGACAATGGAGTAGTTTGTATATTCTACATGAAAATTTTGATTTCTAATTGAAAATTTGTTTTCTAATTGAATTGCCATAAATAAATAAATAAATAAATAAATAAATAAAAATCGATGTGGCCATTACTGCAAACCAGTACTTTAATGGGAAATTTTCAAATGTGTCTTGAACAAGATCACTAATACTGCTGTGTGGGATGTGCTGCACAACCTTACAGGGTAGTTCTTGTCATAGAGGCTTAATTACAAGTTGCTTCTTTTTGTGAGCACGATTTGACTCACAGAGGTACAGACCTATCATTGCTTATTACATTGAAGATATGAGTGAGATTATATCATTAATGGCAGAATCTCATAGTGTATCTGTGTAAATTTAGGTATAGCAGTAATTTATTGGCTTCCCACATCCAGATATTGTGCTGTAATTTTTCTGTGGATGACCCCAATGTTATCGGTGTTGTGTAGAAAGTTTCATGCTTGCTAATACCTTCCTGGGAATTTTCTTTCTATCTTAGAATACTTGCCAGTCTTCTTTTGCTAACCTGCTCCTCATGTTGACAGCAGAGTAAATATCAGAAGTGAAACCCGAAGCTCAAGCCTTCAGAGTGAGCTGAAACACTAGCCTAAAAGTTTGTGATGAACCAAAGCCAAGGAAGAAAAACAACCACAGGGCAATAAAGGACTTTCTTCACACATTCAGGATGACTTGGATAATTCTAGAGACTCCCCAGAGAGGAAGAAACAGACAAATGTAACTCAAAGCATGTATTGCTTTTAGGCAACTAAAGTTACTCTAACTAAATTTCATAACCTTGTACTTAGAAGTGAATTACAGAAAGAATGTATTGAAGGGAAAACTTCTCACTGATAATGTGGCCAAGTTGTTGTTGGCACAGTGTTTATGGCTATCTGAACCAACATTTTTGCCTCTAGTTTTCACTAACACCAACAAGTGCAGAAAAACAGAAAACATGTTTCTCTAGTCCAACTATTAACTGATGCCATGGTGCAACATGCTGTGTGGAATAAGTAATTTCAGAGCAATCCTTGCTTTTTGGCATAGTATCACAGACTTCAGAGGAGTTTATGAATGAAGGAGTCTTGACTGGGAAAGAAAATAAGGAATATGATTTTAATGAAAATGTTTATATTAATTCAACAGATACTAAACTCAGATTTGTTGTACAGCTGTCAAAAAGAAGGTATTTATTTTGAAACTAAAAAGGGTGGCAGATATACAAATACTGAGATGTTATAAATAGCATGAGAAATTTGTAACAGGGTAGAGGATGACATGGCTCGTCTTGTTTCTATTGTATTTTCACTATCAACATGGAAATAGGGCAAATATCCCTGCTTATTTCTGGCAGCATTGGACTAGAGAGTGGGCTTCTGGACCGAGGTTTAGCTACCATGCTTTTCTTGGGATGAGATTCTGTATTAATATTTATTTTTTGAAACCTGTTATTCTATAAAGAAGAAAGTATATAGCTTCTGAATGACTTTTTGCTTCTGAGATATGGTTGCCAAGGGTAACCAAATTGTTTTCAGAAGTAAAAAGTGAACAAAACTGCAACACTAACAGTGGCTTTCAAGTCACTAGAAGTTATTTTTTAAAGTCATTGAATGCACATTTAGATTCACAGCAGCATCATTGACGGTGTTCAAAAGGTAAAGAAACTCAAATATCCAACATCAAAAGAACTGATTAATAAAAGGTGATATATACATATAATGAAATATTATTCAGCCTTAAAAAAGGAGAAAATGATGACATACTGCTACAACATGAATTAATCTTGTTGGAGTGAAGTAAGCTACTCACAAAAGACAAATGCTGTGGATTTTACTTTTTTGAGGTGTCTAGAGTAGCCAACCTCATGGAAACAGAAATTACAATGATTGCCAGTTCTTCAAGGTGATAGAGTTTTGGAGATTGATTGCCTAACAATGTGAATATACTTAATGTTACTGAGAATGGATCCTTAAAATGGCCGAGATGTTATATTTTGTCTTAATTTTTTGTCAATTTAAAAATTTCATGCTAACCATTGGGACTGATGTTTTAAAGTAAGCTTAAAATAGTTTGGGCAATACTTTTTGAAAAGTTGTTGAGTCTCAAGTTGGAATGACACATAAACTAGCTAAATTGCATGGGTGTGCTGTCAACAGCTGAGTAAACAAATAATCCTAAAAGCCTTCAAAGTAATAATTTTTGGTTTCCACCAAAGGTACCTTCTTGGTTTTTAGGATACAAGAGGAAAACTCAAAACTATGGAATTCCAAAGAACCTGCTGAGAGAAGAACTGACATGTTTTGGTTCATTTTTGGCATCAGTGAAATTTTGGTACCTTCGTTTTTACAGTATTTGTGGGAATTATAAATTCTGTGATACGCTACCTGCTTTTTGAATAAAGGGTTCATAAGATCCTGACATGTAGAGTACTTAGGTAGAACTAAAAGTGGAAAAGTAGCTAAACATTTGGCTGAAACTACTGTTCTACTGCTGGTATAAACCCCTTTTCTGGCAATAGGGGTTTATACCAGCAGTAGAACAGTACTGTCCATTTTCATGAGGACAGTTTTGCCCTTTTCTCCTTTTCCTCAGGGCTTTCTTGGCCAACAAACCCACAGTGGGGTATAGAGGGGCCACTTGCTTATTATTTGTTTCTAAGACTTTTTTTGTCTTAATAGCTAGAGCCTGACCATGAAGAATGAAGCTTTTATCTCATCCTCTCATCATTACCAATTATGATTACACTTGATGATTCTTCAAAAATTGAACACTCTTATCTAAGGAGTAATTTGAGAGTGAAAGCGTATTACTGTAATATTGATTGGTCAGGAGCATACCTGCCGAGCACTTACTCCTAGACTTTTGCCAAAGGAAACCTTGTAGGGTCATCAAAGGCCATTCCAATGTCATTTCCTCTTTCTTGTTTTCCTGAGGACTACATATACTGTGGACGTATTACCTGGCTTCACCCCCATCTGCCCCGCAGGACCTGGCTGTCTACACTGTGTACCTAGTGCAGAGTGGAGAGGTCCTGAGCCACAGCTTGATTTTCTTTTAAATAGGGAAACAATTGCTCATTTCTTAAGAACTTTGTTGATTCTCAAGTCAATGTAGAAAAAGCTAATGGCAATTGAACATATTAAAAAATATATATTTTCAACTGATTTTGTAAGCTACTTTTACTATAGATCTAAATCATATTTTCTCTCTGAATAGGAGTATGCTTGATGTTAGGAATAATACCAAAAGGGCGTCTTCTAATCAAGATACTGTTGATGGTTGGATGGCAGTAACCCAAAAGGTGTGTCTGTGTCTTAGAACTGGTAAATGTAACTTTATTTGGAAGAGAAGGCTTTAGATGTAATTAAGGATGTGCTTGATTAGATGTAATTAATTTTTATAGGAATATCTCAAATTACCTGGATCAGTGCTAACTATCACAATGACACTGTCTCTAGAAAGGAGAAACAGAGAAGGTCATGTGAAGACAGAGGTAGACGCTGGAGTTATGTAGCCACCAGCAAGGAATGCCTGAAGCCACCGGAAGCTGGAAGAGGGAAGGAAAGATTCTCCCTAGAGCCTTTGGAGAGAGTAGCCCCGCCAACACCTTGACCTCAGGCTTCTACCTCCAGAACTATCCAAGAGTACAGAAATGCTGTTTGAGCCACCACATCTGTTGCAGTTTGCTACAGGAGCCCTAGGGAGCAAATATGAAGATCTGTGAAAGCTCTACAATCTCGTAACATGGGGCTCCATTCAAAGAACAGAGACAGCACCATGGCATGATGGTGTGGTGGGCCAAGGGTGAATCTCAATGTACATCATCCCTATTTTAAGGATGAAGACGGTAAGGTGACTATGTGGGGGCTGGGAGATGATTCTGCTGAGTGAGAGCGCTGGAGTTGTTACATACTTGGGCTCCAGGTTCTGTCTGGTCTTGAACCCCACCTCTGCTCCAGCTAACTATGTGACTCTGGATAAGTTATAACCACTTTCATCCTCAATTCAATTTCCTCAACTGGAAAACAGCGGTGGTAACAAAACTTCATTTCTGTACCTGCTAAGAAGACTAAAAAGTGTAAAGCATTTAGAATAATACAACGAGCTAAGCGAATGTTAGCTATTATGATCACTACCACACTACACTGATATACTACTGCCAAATTGTGAAGAACCAGAGAACGAATATAACAGAAAGGGATCATCTTTAAGGCAGAACCCATGACCTTTATCAGTTACTAGTTTTAGAAAGATTATTTTACAAAAACTTTCAGTTCTGATATGGTGGCTGCCATAAAGGAGACAAAAAGCCTCAGCAATCTGGAAAACTGTTCTTTGCAGGGTATATACCAACAAGTTCAAATGTGTTGCCTCAATTCAAAGATGCAGAAGCAGAGGCGCATTAAATTTTATACCTTGCTTATTTTCAGAAGCCAGTTTGGAAAGCTCGGTGTGGTGACACATGCCTATAATCTCAGCACTCAGGAGGCTGAGGCAGAAGGATCACTAGGAGTTCAAGGCCAGCCTACACTACACAGTGAGACTCTGTCTCAAAAAGAGGAAACAAAAACAAACAAACGTTGGAGACAACACTGGAATTCAGTCTACAATGCTCTCACTATGAAATGTTCTTTCTGTCACACCACACCTGCCTTCCAGGACAAACGTTGCAAATGCTAAGTGTTCAAGAAGTAGTTTTCGAATTAGTAAAATCAAACCTCATTACCAACAACCTTAAAGAAAATCTGGAGTTTTCAAGAATATTTTGAAAAGAAGTTATTTCCAGAACATAATTTCAGAACATAAATCTCTTGAAATATTGCAGTAATAAGGGAAAGATTAGGAAATAACCATTCACAAGATAGAACTATTCCTTTTTGTCCACAGCAGCTACCCCTTCTTGAACTGGCTGGGAGGTTGCGGTTACTGTAGATGTAAGAGTTGGCAGACAATGAATAGCAGTCTAGATTGCTATTTATTCTTCTTTCTTTTTTTCTTAATAATAATAATGAGGACAAAAAGAAAGAAAAATGAATGCCCTACTGTGAACACGGATCGTTCTTACTTTCATTATTAACATTTTTGAAAGACAATATTTTCAATTTAGTGTACTTTTCTGACTTTGCCCTACTTAGTTAATTAAATGCTTATTTAGACTTACTCCTCTCTTGTATCAAGGCCTTTCAGGCTAAGATGCTGTCCATTTAAATAAAAGATGAAGGATGTTGAAACAGAAGCAGTCTTAACCAAAAGGCCCATAAATAAGACAGTAGCTGGCACTATGCAATTCTGACCTTGGAGCTTGAACCAAGACTGGCTTGTTCTAGGCCATGGCATTCTTAACCCACAGGCTAAGGACTTACATGGGGAAAAGGTGGCATTTTATGAAAATTTTGCTTAAATGAAGCTTATTCTGCACCCATTTCAAAGACTCTTGTGCTATCTGTAAGCTAAGAACCACTGTTTTGAATGTTCTACTTCAGGCCTCCCCTCAACCCTGGTACCTGCTGCAGCTTGTATTCACAGAAACATAATAACTAAAGCTAATTACCACATTTTATTCATTCATATCATTTTAAATGCCAATATAATATCCAGTATACTATAAATATTTGTTGATTATTTAATAAGACAGAATTAGAAGCTGCACCTTGTTAATGATGTCATCTTGCAGTCAAAGATCAGATTTCTAAAAACAAGACTCCAGGACATAATCGGAACAACTTACCTTACAGGAGGTGTCCAGGTCTGGTCTTCTGCTTCCCTTCACCTCAGAATGATCTCGTATGGTGAATTCTCCTTTCTGGATTACTATTGCTTCATCTGTGAAATAAGAATTTGAATTAAATAAACCTCAAGGGGTCTTCAAACATTAAAACAATTCTGTTCCATGTAAAATGTCATTAAACCATTTCAATGGATAATCACTCATGAAAATTATTTTTAGAGCAGGTCACAGTATAGGGATGCACCATTGGCTGGTGATTTCTGTATTCTGAGGGCTCAAGGTGCTGCAGGGGCCAGGGTTGGGGGGGTATTGAGATAGGACAAGGAGACAGGAGCTATGAACCTTACCTGGTCTGCCAGAGAAGCCCATTTTTAACCTGCTTCATATTTTGGGGTTGACTTAATGTGTAGAAAATATTTCTTGATTTTATTTTATTTTTTTAACAAAGGAAAATGGTTTAATTTGGATCATGGTCTGGATGCTGGAAGGGCCAAGATCAGGGACCACCATCTGGCAAATACGGCAGGCTACTTTGCCTCATGGTAGAAAAGCAGAAGAGAGAGTGGGTGTATGTAAGAGTGAGGGGAGATTCCAGCCTCAGTTTGTAATACCTGCTATCTGCTTATCTGTCTGTCTGTCTGTCTGTCTATCTATCTATCTATCTATCTATCTATCTATTGTCTTGATCAGTTTTGATCTTTTCACCCCCACCCTTTACTTCCCCCATTCTCTAGATCCCCTTCCCCATCTCCAAAAAATCTACCTATTTCCTATCATTTCTTCTTTATTTTACTCCATAAGTATTCATGTTTTGGATTTCTCATGTAAGATAAACCATATGATATTTAACCTCTCTGTCTGATTTATTTCACTTAATATTATGGTCTCAAGAGCCATGCACTTTTTTACACGTGGCTCAATTTATCTTTATGGATGAGTAATAATCCATTGTGTATCTTTCTTTAGCCATTCATCTGTTGAATGGCATCTAGGCTGTTCCCATAATTTAGCTATTGAGAATTACAGTGGTACTGTGGTTCACCCAACTTAATTTGTTCTACAGTTTTGGAAAACATGGCCATATTTGTGTCCATGTGGGAAAGATGACTGTGGTGATTTGTCACCTGATGTAAAGTTTACAAACAGAAACAAAAATTTTCTATACCCCTTTGTTTATGAACTCAATTGTTTTCAAAAAAGGTATTTGTGAACCAATGTACCATACGCTGCCATAAACATGGTTATGAATTTATTACTGCAACATGATGTTATTTTTAACTCTTTTGGGATGATACCCAAGAGAGATACACTTGAATCAAATGGAATTTCTATTTTTAGTTTTTTTTCCACAGTGGTTATACTAGTTTATATTTACACCAACAGTGTAGAAGGGTTCCTTTTTCTTCACATCCTTGCCAGCATTTGATGTTTTGTGTCTTTAATAGTAGCCATACTTGTTGGAGTAAGATGGAATCTCAGCATTCCTTTCATTTTAATTAGTCTCTGTTGGTATCAGGGAAAGAAGACAGAAAAAATAGATTAGGTAAATATTTGTGTTTAAAAATCTGTCTTTGGGGACTGAGGAGGCTATAGCTTCATGGTAGAATGCGTGCTTAGCATGAGCAAGGCTTTGGGTTTGACCCCCATCACTGAAAATTAAATAAAATAACAACAATGAGTGAAAGCTTGCCTTTGACTGGAAACAGTTATAAGCCCAAGGCTTATTTCCTACATTGTCATTTATTAGTTGCACCATTTCAGAGATGTCTTGTAGTTTTTCTTAGGCCTTTTTCTTCAATGTGGAACAATGGCAGTGTGTTATGCATAGGGGAGTTGAGAGTACTATTTGTGAAAGTGTTTTATAATTGGTGAAGCATCATAAAAGTCATTAGTGAATCTCCAGTAGTGAGCCCAGGGCTTTGGACTTTGTCCTGACCAGAGTAGCCTTTTAGTCCATTTGAAGGTGTGAAAAGCATGGAGGGTCAAGTTTGCAGATGGCTGCAAGTTATAGGCATGGGTGTCAGAGACAGCAGACTTTAGTGCTCAAGAAGGTCTGAGGACAAAATTTTGAGGAAAAGAAAAAGTCCTGTGCATTAGTTCAAAAATTTAATTGTCCAAGGCTAATATGAGGGGAAACTGTTTATAGCAGTTCAAGTAAATTTTTCTTGACCTCGAATTCATTATAAGCCAGAAGTGTTGTCACATGGTTGACAAATAAATAAGCGATTAATATTGTTTATATATTTATAGATTTGTAGCTGAGAAAAGGGAACTATGCTCTTGTCCTTTATTAGCAAGTTCTTTTAGCTGCTGGAGATGGTCATTCAGCAGAGCACATCCACAGGAAGAAATGTGTCACAGAAGTCATAAATGATTTAAATATACTCCTCCTTTTTTGTTTTATTATTATTATTATTATTATTATTATTATTATTATTATTTTCAGTTTTGGGGATTGAGTCCACAGCCTCAGCATCAAGCTACATCTCTTACCCTTTTTTATTTTGGGACGGAGTCTCTCAAGGTTGTCCGGTGGGACTTGACCTTGTGGTCCTCCTGCTTCAGACCTTAAGTGCTGGGACCACAGGCATGTGCCATGTACCCAGCTTGGTCTTAATATTCTTACATTGATGTTTTAGGTTGCCATAGAGAAAGTTTAGAACTGGTTTATTGTTTTCAGAGGCAAATCTCAGAAAACAAAGTAAACAATAAAAACTACTGAAAGGGGAATGGTGGCTGGGGCAGCTCAGTGGTACAGAGCAGGCCTAGTATGTGAGACCCTGGGTTCCATCCCCAGCATGGTAAAAAGATAAGTAAATAAATGAAAAATAAAGGGGAATGGATTACTTGTTGTTATACTGAGAAAGATGGTACAGAGACCAGACCCCACCTTCTGCAGGTTGCCATAAAATAGAAGAAAGCTTTTAAGAGGAGATTTCCAAAATATTACCATCTCAAAGAACCTATTTCTATTATAAAATTAAATATAACTATGAGAGAATAATTTGCTTTGTTGAAAACATTTTTTTCCATAGTGAAAGAACGAGGATTTTGAAACTGCTAAATTACACCTTGTTATTGCACCATATCCAGGATGTTGTTTTTTCTCTTTGTACCTCCAATTACATCATCAGTATTTTGAAGGTGATTACTTCTGCATTGTTGTAAAAATTAAGGCACAAGACACTAGCAAAGAATGCTTAATCATGTCACATCACAGTAAGGGTTCAGATATAGTAACTTATTTTAATTATTTCTTGCTTTTCCTATTTCCTACATGTCTTTTATTTCCTTATCTTAGAGATCTCTTTTCGGTGACTCTGCTGACTCTTCTGGGACAGACAAGGTGAGTGGATACAGTGGTGATTTGCATGAGTCTGGGAGGCAGAATACGCCTGAAGGAAGTGAGTAGTCACAGTGGCACAGTGTCATGTTTCGTGTCTGTATCATGTTTGCTTCCTCCTACATGAAGAAACCTATGGAACAATTTTTTTGTACTAAATTATAACCTGAATTTCCTGGCCATCAAAACCAGAACAGGGCCAACCTGATTCATTTTTTGTTTGTAATCTTACATAATAAACACATTAAAATTTTAAGGCCCAAGATCTTTGTGGAGCAGATATGTCACCTGCAGTGTAGAGGAGTGAGAAAGGTTGGCAACTAGAGTACTGGAGTCCATGGTATCTACTTTCTATACTTAATTTTTCAATCAATAAAGTGACCCTAAGTTCATAAAATTGTTTTTCAATGGATGGGCTCATAAAGGTGAAGAAGTTTACCATTCTTTGGAGATTAAGCACATGAGATTGTGTTCTCTCAAGCATCCTGCCAAATATTAAGTGAGAATCTCCTACCTCAAAAGCACTGAATTAAATGAGAGAATAAATGTTTCACCACCCTGCTCCCTTGCCTAGTAACAATGCCTTGGTGAATAGTTCACATTAAGTTTCATAATCTTTTCACTCTGTTCCTGAACCCGTTTTTGCTTTTTTTTCCCTAAAAAGCAAATTTGTAATCCACAACATTAACTCTTTGCCTTCCTCAGGACCTATATATATTAGAATTGACATTAATAGTCCTACAAATTAGAAACAAATTAGAAGCTATTGCTAATAGAAATCAATAATTGTGAAAGTAGAGATGATCAGGTCGCAACTTTTTACCTCTTAAAAGGTTGCCTTTTTTTTATTATTACAGATAAGTAGATTAATAGGTTACATGACCAGTTTGTACAATAATTTCCTTAAAGCTTTACAAGAGAACTTGGGGGCTATGTAACATATACTGTTCACAAACCCCATGGAAATCAAGCAGGCACTTTCCATAGCATCTAATGTAGTGAGTAGTAGTGATACCATATTTGCTTATTAAACAGAGAGCTTAGGTCATGTGTATAGGAAGTTGTTGAAATTTTTATTGCATAATATCCTACTATTAGTAATTAAATGACTATATATTTAGTATCACACATATATACATATATGCACAATAAGGTACATAAATTTTAATTTTAGAGTAACAGAATTCATTTATTTTATAACATTGAAATAGGGAATCAATTTTAATCAGTTCTTAGAGTTTATTGTTGTTAACACTAGGTAAGACTTGTTATTTATTCATTTCTGAATTTTGTGTACATTGCCACTGTAGGCAGCATGTTTAACTTAAAAATTTTTTTGAATAGCACAAATGTAAAGATCTTAAGAATTGCTCTAGAAATAGTGCCATCAGGCTGTCATGATGACTGCAGTGACAAGAAATTGATTTTCATATACTAATTAGCAAAGGCAGAGGAAATCCAGATAGAAGCTAAATCAGATAAGTTTGTTGACAGTTTTAAAAGAAATGTTGTTGCTATGTAAATAGCTTGGTTTTTAAGAAGGAGGAAGAATTGCTTTGTTTATTAATAGTTTGACCATTATTAAAATCATGCTGGATACTGGAAAAATAAAATATTCCCCCTGAAATATCAGAATAAGAAATTACAAAATATTATAAAAAATAGACATAATTTTACCTTCTTTAAAATAAACATGACTTGGTATCATAATCCCAGCCCTCTAGGAGGCTGAGGAAGGAGATAACATGTTTGAGCCCAGCCTGGGCAATTTGGCAACTTGATCAGATCCCATCTCAAAATAAAAAAGAACTGAGTGAAAAGGCCATAGTTTCATCCCCAATACTGCAAATTAAATACATACAACAAAAACAAAAGGTATTGCTCATAATGCGGAGTCTTTTTCCTATGCATTTTTTCCTTTAAACTTGGTTGTAATTATGGTATGTATTTAATTTGTATTGCTTTTTAAGTTAATTTTACTGAAATAATTTTTCTATTTTGTGGTATAAGTTTCATATTATTATTGTTGATATTATTATCATTTTGTAATACTGAGGATAAAACTCAGGGACTTTCTACCACTATGTTGCATTCACAGCACTTTTTAGTTTTTATTTTGAGATAGTGTTACTAAGTTTCACAGACTGGCTTCAAACTTGTCAAGTAGCTGACATTATAGTCGTGTGCCACCAAGTTGTTAACTTGTGTACACTTAAAAATTACCTCTCTAATGATTTAATTTGGCTAAATTTTAAATTCACTCAAGATTTATTCTGTTTATACCACAAATATTTATTGTGCTACTAATATGAGCCTAGAACTTGAGAGGCACTGATATGATACTCTTAAGCATTCTATGGGAGGACAGCAGAGGATGCATAGATGGTATTTAAAAAAAAATCCAAAAATCTTTATTTGTTTTGTGTCAGATTTAAGTCTGTTAAGTTTAAAAGGCTTAAAATTCTCTTCCCAAACAGATGGACAGCATTTACGTTTTCATGATAATAACAGAAAATTTTGAGGCAAAGGGAAGGTTCTTCTGTTGATTGGAATAGCTTCTGTGTACCCTGGGCTGGGATGTGTGGGTCAGTGAACACACTGGTTATTAACACACTTTGTGTTATGCACCATGGCTGCCAATTCAGGAGTTCCCAAGGCCATCAGTGGCTCCCGTCTGAGTAATTAAAATAAATTTTTTTAGTAGAATTTTAAATTCCCCATGAGATCCCTTTGGTTGGGGAAGACTCCAAGGGTATTACTGCTGATAGAAGCAGAGGGAAGCATTAAAGTTACTGGGTTTTCATAAGGTGGTTATAGGTTAATTCTTCTTATTTAGAAGGGAATGGATGGTTCTCTATGAGGAGGGGCTGTGATAATTTTGACTAAAGATTTTGCACAGAAAAGATTACTAGATTTTTCAAAAGAAGCAAGAAAAGGCAATTTAATACTTGAGGGCTAGGTAGGACTCAATTTCCAAAAGAACTTCTTTTTACTTTTCTTTCTTTTTCTACATCAGTGAACGTTCACTGATGCTTATTGGGCATGACATCCTGTAAGGCACAGGGCGTATGTTCCAGATCATGAGCACGGACTGGTACTGCCTGTCCATGGGGGTGGCTGCAGTTAGGTGTGAGTGCAATAGAGGTATTGCTTCTCCTGACAAGTGGCTCTGGACACGCCATACTGAGATTTTTTTCTTTCTTTTTCTTTTGATTCTTTCTTTCTTTTTTTTTTTTTTTTTGGTTGTTTAAATATTTTTTGTTGTTGTTCAATATGCTACTTAGATGTATTCCCAAATTTTCTTTTTCATTTTTTCACAGATTATCAGCTCAACATAACTCTAGCTCACAATTATTAACTGACATCCTTTGATCTTCTAACGGAGCTGAAGAGAAGGGATGCGGTACTTCAGTAGCAACTCGTCACCCTGGAAGCTATTATTCTATGGTGATAACAATAGTAGATATTTATTGAGCAATTGATGCTCTAGAAATGTACTAAGCACTTTGTAGGTATTATCTTATACAACTACTTTATGACACTATAGTGGAAGCACTATTTCTATACCTAATTTACAAATGAAGAAAATGCAGCACTGGAGAAATTAAAAATCAATTTCATAGTAAATGAGGTACATTTGCTCTTAACCACTCTGTCAGGCTTTCTTTTTATACAAAAATAATTCTAACCATAACCTGGCAAAACACCCAACTGTTTGACGACCCATCTGCCCATCCATCCATCTATCCATCCATTCATCCAACCATCCATCTATCCATCCATCCATCCACCCACCCACCCACCCATCCATCCATCCATCCAGTCAGCCAGCCAGCCAGCCAGACATTCAATGAAGTATTTAGCAAGGATGGAGAAGGGTTACAACCTTCAGTAAGGTAATAATGATTACTTTCTAGAGGGTAAGAGGGACAACAAAGTACACATCCTCACATAGCATAGTTGGCGCTATGACTTAGAAGTGTTGGGTAGTCTAGGGTACAAGAGGAGACCAATTGGAGAAAATGTCAGGATTAGGATAGCAGGTGGGAAAGTTCTCATTCTCATCTCTGTGTTCTTCAGCTATTTTGATCCCAAAGCCATATTATCTAAACTCTATGAAGAAAGGTCTTTGAAGGGTCTTTGTCTTGTTCCCCTAGTGCCTGGTACATAGTAGCTGATGAATTAAAATTTGGTGAATAAAGGAATGGGCATTCTAAAGCTCCACTATAACAGGATTTTTTATTTTACTTATTTGTATTTTTATTCTGAAAGTTCCTTAACAATCTCCCTCAAGCTTGAAATAAATGCTGTCTTTTTGACTTTCAAAATCTAGTTCCTGCTCCTTTTAAACCTTTATCTAAAAGCTCTATTCCGGGAACACTGCCACACCCATTATATTTTACTAGAGCAAGGCCTCTTTGGAAACCTTCTAAACTAGGTTACCTGAGTGGAAATTCTGGGACCATCTGGTGAAATAAAGACTCTCCGGTTGCTTTTTTCTTCCCTTTTTTCCCCTAGTTGATCTGTGGGATTTGATGCTCTACTTATTCTCTGTAGTTTAAAAAGATGTGTCCTCTTTTAACCTTTTGAGATGACCCTTAAGGTTTTCTGCCTGTGATTTTTCTCTACTCTCACTCTTCAAAAACTTTTAACTATCAGGAACCATACCTTAACTATTTATATACAACATTTTGGAAGGTTGCAAGAATTCATAGCAAAACTAGAGAAAAAGGCCAATAGAAAACTAAATGCTCAGGCTGATTATTTACTTGAGTGCATGAGAATTTTTGTTGTTATGGGACCATGTTTTATTGTGCTTGTAATTCTTCAGTGTGGATGTTGGGCTATTACTTCCTTGTACCTACTTAGGATGTGTTGGGGATAATATATTTTCCTTCATGATCTGGTGGAATATCTAGATAACAAAACAATGCTTGTGGTTGAAACTAATGAGAAGGAGAAGTCGAAGTTCTCAAGGGGAAGAAAGAAGTTAATTTAGAGCTGACAGTTCTTGTGGCTTATTGAAATATAAGGTTAGAGCTCAGGCAAAATCAAGCAAACAATTGGGCATAATCTGTCAAAGTCATGGAGATCCAGGGCACATGTGTAGAACTCAGGATCTAGGATGACTGCAGCTCATGAGTGCTGGGCGTGGAACCAATCAGAAAAGTGCTATTTTCAATTTTTCATTTACATCTGGCATAAAACCAAGCAAATCTTTGACAGGACAGTTTAAATCTGGCACCAGGCCAAGTGAGTTTTTGATAGGACAACCGTCCCATATTTGCACGAGAAAGAAACCAATCCAGGAATTCCAGATTTCAAGGACCCCTTCCCTTATCTTCATGGCCTCTGAGTCTGTTCACTGGCCTGCTGTTACTCTGCAAGAGCATACTTCTTTTTTACCTTCAATAAATTTATAGCCTGCTATCTTTTCTGTGTGTTCTGTCCAATTCTTTGTTCCCTGGGACCCTGGAAAGAATTTCCCCAGGACCCATTATCTGGTAACACTGTCTCAGTACCAGAACAGCGGCCTTGCGCATGATCTTTCTTTTATATAATTATGGAATCTTACTTTCTAGCCTGGTATCACAATTTAAAAGTGTACCTCACTGTGTTCTCTTTTATTTTTCTCCAGAGCACTTATCTCCTTTCCTTGAAGTACGCATTCACTTGTTGCTGTTAATGTTGGACATCCCTGCTATCACTTAAGTTCTTTGAAGCAGGAATTTTTATCTGTTATGTTTATTAATTATCCAGGGCCTAAAAGTGTCCTGGGATAGTGTAGATGTACAATAAATATCAGTTGAGCAAATGAAATCTTAATCTTGATGAAAACAAAATAGAAAAATAACAATGATTTTAACTTCCCTGTATGTATTTAACTCACAGATAAATGGTCAAGACATTAAAAATTGTTCTGTAGAAACCTTTTAATTGCACAAAATATGACAATAGGACCTCTACAAAAGTGGCGACAGAACTGATTTCCATCAGCGTGGTTTGCTCTTCAAAACATGTATGGAGACAGATAAGCCTAGGCTAGTGAGAATGAAAAATGCTTGTGGTTTCCTAAAGCAAGTAGACTTGTTGCCTTAAAGATAAGGGTACAGTTTGGCTCAGTGTACTCATAACCATCCCAGCAACACATGCAGATGCTCATCACCTCCATGAGATTCTGAGACTCACTAACTTCATATTACTATTTGGGGACAAAGCATTTATCCCCCAGTTCCATACAGTCTCAGGAAGCTTGTGAGATCCTGAAATATAACAGATGACTAGAGAAATGAATTAGTTGTTTAGAGGCTTCTTCTGCATTTGAGATTGTTATACTCATAGCAGATGCTTTCCAGCAAGGATATGCCAGTGTGCTGTGAGTTCTACAGTGGCAGCCCCTCTGGTTCCTCCATGACTAGCTTTTGGGGCCAATCTAGTTTAATGAAACTGACTGACGTTGGGAGGAACAAGTGTACTTTTTACTGAGATTCAGGCACCTCCCCCTCTCACTGAATTTGGGCCATTACAAGCTCAATACTTGGTCTGAGGAACAGATAAAAATCTAGGTTTTCTACAAGCAGGAGAAGCAATTGTTCTCACAGGTTCTAGAGTAGTATAATGAATGGATGCATCCAAAATGGTAGGACATTGTATGCAAATTCCCTATAGGCCTGTATTAATGACATCTGATTTATTTTTTTAAATAGAAGGAAGCTTGGGCAGGTGTGCAAATCTGTGCAAATCATATAGGTGTGTAATACCTGTGCCATTTTTAATTATTTCATGTATTTCAATGTGTCCCCTTGGGAAAAAGGCCTCATGTAAGCTGTTGGTCTAGTGGTACATGGGGGAGTAGGAATTTCAAGTTTTACACTCATTTATTCCTTTTTACCTTGGATAATTTTTAAAAGCTGCTTTGTTGCAATATAATTAACTTAGAATATGATTCACCTAATTTAAAATGTACAATTTGATAGTTTTTAGTAGTATGACATTCATTGTTACAGTCATAACTATAGCTAGTTTTAGTTCGTTTTCATTACCCGCAAAGACGCATTATATACCTTTTAGCAATCACTCTCATTTCTTTCCAACTCCCCCTTGCATTCCAGCCTCTGGCAAAATTAGTCTACTCTGTGGCTCTGTAAATTTGCAGATTGTGGATTCATTCAATGGATAGTAGGATTGTTTTCACTTTTTGGCGTATTATGAGAAATGTTGCTAGGAGCATTTGGGTATCAGTTTTTCCATGCACGTAAGTTTTCAATTCTCTTCAGTATTTGCCTAGGAATGGAACTGATGATTTATTTGGTAACTGTATGTGACTTTTTGAAAAACTACTGAACTATCTTCCCCAGCAATGCCATGATTTTATATCCCTACCAGCAATGCAGGACAGTTCCAAATTCTCTGTAACTTTGTGTGTGTGTGTGTGTGTGCGCGTGTGCTTGCTGAGGATCAACCCCAGGGCTTGGATATGCTAGGTAAGCATTCTATCACCAAGTTCTACCTCCAGCCCTCATTTCTCCACATCTTCTCCAACACTTGCTATTATGCTTTTTTTTTTTTATGTTGTTGTTACAACAATAAGTCTAACCATAACAACTACATATCTTCTTTGGAAAAAGGTCATTTCAAATCCTTTGTCCAATTTAAAATGGGTTATTTATTTTTTTCATATCATTAAGTTCTCCATCTTTGGTCATAAAAGTGAAGGGTGGGATGGTTGAAAGAAGAAAGTCTCATTCTTCTAAGCTGGTCTTGGCTGCAATAAATCTTGTGCAATGGAAAGCTGAAGAGGGTGAGAAATGTTGGTGGTCCACTACTTTTTGGAATCTACAGTAGCTGCAGAATGGAGTCTTGGCTGTATTTACTCAGAATGAAGCACCTTTCAATCATGGGAATCATCATTGCACCCTGATGCAGTAGAGTGGGGAGTGGATCATGGCTCAAATGCCACCAACTCTTGCTATTCTTACTGAAATGCTATAGATTGTTTTGAATAAATATTTCATTTGCTATTTTTCATTTGCTATATTACTTCAGGATAATGTCCAGAGAAAAGTTTTACCATTTATTGTTGTTTTATAAATAGCAGATTTGCAAAGATTTCCACACCACTGTTGTAGAAGTTGAGTCCCATTTAGGTAATATTTAATGAAAATGCTGCTTCTTGTATAGATGGTGTTAAAATAGTTTATGCTGACACAGTAGGTGTAAAGTTGGCTAGAAAAGTATACAGGACAGTTTTTATGAAAATATTTGCTAGTTTGTAAATAGTGTATTAAGAAAATCAGTGAAAACTGATGACTGGTTGACTTTCAACTTCATATCTAATAAAATTCCAAACACCCAGGCATTTGGCCTGACAATTCATATTATTTTATTGTCATTAAGTAGTTGTACAGAAATATTTGAATAAGACTGACAGTGCATTTCATGCTGAAGTACGTTGGTGGCTTAGTAGTAGTCTATATACAAAATCATAGTTATCAAAAGTCATTAAAATGATGGATTTTAAGAAGTATACTAATAATTCAGAGGTGGAAGTCAAGTTATTAAAACTTCTATAGTTTTATGCATAAATTTTAAGTGTTCACTGGAAAAAAATGACCACATATTTCTTAATTTTGGTTTAATTCCAAATAGCTACTGTGCCACAAGTTCTCTTAGAAAAACAACCTTGTCAACTTCCTTAGGACTTTGAAGACTAATCTTTTGCATTTAACAATTCCTCATATTTTTTATTTGATCACAAGCTGGGCTCATCTGTGACTGGACAAGTTGAAACAAATCTAGAATCTCACTGTAATCTATCTATCTCCTTTCCCAGCCGTGTGCAAAGTTCATCATGCTCATTAGTTGCTGAAGTTTGGTTATTTATAAATGATCACTTAGGCGTTTCAGAGGAAACACACACTGCTCAATAGTCATGAAAAAAGTGTTAAAATACATTCTGTGTTGAAAATTATTGCCTAAAGTAGTTTATGGATCAAAAGAAAAGTATTGCATAATGACATGCAACTAGACAAAGATGAATATTTAAGAAAACCTAGCGTAGCCCAAAGATATTTTTCTTGAATACTTACTAAAGATCAACATGGGTAAATAATGGAAATAATAACTTTCTTTTGACTGGGAAAGTTTCAGTATCAAAGTTTGACTTCTGCTGAGTGAAACATCTTAGTTTTCAACATAGTAAAAGGAAAATGGAAAAACCCATTTCATTTAAAAAATTGTAATGCAGTTAAACAGTAAACTGATACACTGCACTAAGGCTCAGTGTTAACCCCCTGCTTCTGTAAAGACAGTGGGAATTCTGTCCTACTCGAGCTGCTTGACAGTTGAAGTAGATATTTTGGAAGACGCTTACCTCCAGGTTGCGGGTACTTCTCTGTGGCTTTAGCTGAGCGCAGATGCTCAGGCTCCTCCCCAGCTGCTCTGAGCTCCTCACTGCGTCGGGTATCCGGAGACTCCCAGAGTTAGGTGTTCGGCCCCGCCTTCTGCATTATTGCTAAAACTCCAATTCTGCCAGACTGATTCTGGTGATTAATTATTGACAAAAGGAAAACACTCTTACGCAAACTTGCGTCCAACCGTAGTGCTCCCAGAGACTCCTTCCTTCCAGAAGAGTATGCGGCTGCACCACTCCCCTCCCCCCAGCTCTACGCTCCCAACTTCCTAGGCGCTGCCACTGTCCTGGGAGATCACGCTCGTTTCGGAGGAATGCAGCCCAGCGACTTCTACATTTTAAAATGCGGTTATCTGTAGCTCGTTCTCACTTCTTCGGGGACCAGCCTCTTAGGAGGGGGCGCTTTGCCGTTGTAGGGGAAACCGGGGCTCCGAAAGCAACTGAGGAGGCTAAGGCGTCGCTGTCACCTCCAGCTGCTGCAGTAAAACCCCGAGCCGAGGCAGCGATGGGGAGGAGGGGAGAGGGAGGCGCCCTCCCCCTCACTCGGGCTGGGAGCCCCGACACTACCAAAGGGGCATGTCCTTTGGTGGTAGTGAGTGTGTGTGTGTGTGTGCGCGCGAGGGTGTGCATGGGAGTGATGATGGGGTGGTGGGGGGAAGAGGATACACAGGAGGTGCCAAGGTGAGAGTTCGGAGGCTTTAACCTAAGTCAGCGTTGAACAGCACAGGGAGAAGCCTGCGCCCGCCACCCCCAGTCCGCGCACTTCGACAAGAGGGCAAAGGAGCCCGGCGACTGCGGTCTGAACTCAGTAGGCTGCTAAGCGGGTCCAGGGCTCGGCCCAGGGCAGCAGTCAACCGAGCAGGCATCCCACCGTAGTCGTCAAAAACCGAAGACAGCAAACCCTTTCAGCATTGGCAGCGAACGTTCGGTGCCTCTGAGCGGGCACATGCCTCCCCTCCCCATGCCCTCGCCAGCCCCTTTGACCCAGGCGGCTGCAAGGTTAGAGGTTGAAAACCTGTGCCCCCCCGGGGCTGGGGGGTGGATAGATGAAAGGATCGTGTCTGGAGAACTTGTGCGTGCCCCTCACAGGTGCAGAGAATTAATTTGGGCCCGACTGCGGCAGGAGGGCAAATTGGGAGAGATGGCTGGGAGGCGAGGCGGCGGCTGGTGCAGAGGCGCGCGGCGCGGCCCCCGGGTGCTGCGGCTGCGGCGCCGCGGAGCTCAAGCCGCTTCTGGAGGAGGCGCGGGACCCCAGGAGCATCTTTCCTGGAAACCCGCATTCAGAACACCATCAAGCGCTTCTCTCCTTTGACTCAGGGCAGTGCTTCCATTTCACACCGCGGCTGCTCGCTAGGGGCTCAGAGGCTGGCGGCTCCCCCCACCCTGTAGCTCCGTGGCATGATTCCTTCTGCCCGGAGCCCAGAGACGTCCGGGGGCGAAAGCCTCCTTTGATTAATGAGCATTGGGTAGCATCTGCCGTTCGGCCCCCACTGCGGAAAGAGGAGGCTTTGCACACGCTCTGCCAGGGCTGATTGTGCTGAAGCGCGAATTTGAGCTGCTGGCAGGTTTCTGCTCCTCGTCACAGCGCGCTTTCAGCGGGCTCCAGGCTGCCAGCGCGGAGAGGGAGGCTCACGTTATTATTGGGCAGTGGCCTCTTCCTGCAGGAGGGAGGGTTTCCCCAGAGGGAGTTGCAGGTGGCTGGGGACAGGGAAGGGAACCAATAGATGCTTGGAGCCTGCGTTAGCCATTTTATGTAGTTATCTTTCCCCTTTGTGGTTGTATTAGTAACCACTGCTAGTATGTTTATTTCTTTATCACTTTATGTTGGTCACTTGCTTTATCTCTTGGCTTCTCTCGACACACCTTGGAATGTTGGCAGGGCCGATCTGACCACCCACAGTACGGAAAGGAGGAAGTAGAAAACCTGAGAAAGGACAAGTCTGGGCTCACCCACTGATGTGTGGAGAGGCCAGCATTATTTATATCAGCTTCTCCATCACTGATGCTCATTATCTAGTCCTCCGCTGGATCATTACACCTGCGTGTCCATTTGTGGAGAGCTGGGGCAGATCTTCCTGCCATCGACTGGTGAAGCCGGTATGAGTGAGGCCTGGCAACAACCTCAGCTGGGAATTGGGAGAAACTGGAAGGACCGGCAGCAGTATCCAGACCGCTAAAAATGATCTGCAATGACATACATGAAATGTAATCACACACAAGCACACCTTGGTGCACTCTGAAATGGATATGTTCTGTGCTTTGCATACAAAAATAGAAGCAAGTCACAAAATAAAGGTCAACACAACTTAAAAGGCAGCAAATAGAATAAGGAGGGCCGGTGGTGTAACTTAGTGTTAGAGTGTTGGCCTAGCAGGTGCAAGGCTCTGAGTTCAATCTCCAATGCCACACAAAGAGGATAAAATTATAACAAAAAATTTCCTGATTAATATACAATTGGAAATTTAAAGATGCTTAAGGTCTGTATTAACAGGAAGCACAAATAAAATATTATAATACTTTGAAAATTTCATTTTAATTGTACAAATTTATGGGGTACAGCGTGATAATTTGATTCATACATAGTTATAAATATTAAATCAGAAAAGTTAAGATTTAAATTTCCTTAAATGACTTAAACATCTTTCATAATACATAATAATTGTTCATATTTATGGAGTACAGTGTGATAAGAATATACAAACTCTTTAGGAACAAACGAAAAGCAGAAGCCTTACATAACAAAACAAGGAGAGTATAGAAAAACCTAACTCATGAAATCATATAACACTAAATGTATATATTTACTTATTCCAATTTTTTGTTTTATTGCTTACATATGATTATACAGTGAATGTTTACATATCATTAAGTGTATGTATTATAATACAATGCACAATCTAGGCTTAGAAAAACTAAAAAAGAATTATGTTAATAAATAAAGATATAATCAGAAATCGACAAAATAAGAAAGTTAAAAAAGTCCAGAAGACATTATCAATAAAATT
>RJWM01031628.1:0-22224 GCA_004363535.1 Dasyprocta punctata | reverse complement strand
GAGAGAGAGAGAGAGAGCGAGAGGTGGAAGAGGAAGCGAACAAGAGGAAGACCCACCTTCCATTACACTGTATGTCAGCTCCACCCCTGGGCGGGTACAGCACTGACATCATCAATCCCGGCGCTAGACAACAAACTGATCACAAGCATCAGACTTAGCCCCATCAAAAGTATGTGAGGACTTGGGGGGACATAGTATACCCCATACAACTACCATGAAGAGAGACACTAGCTAGAGCTCAATAGCAGCTGATCGATCTTTTTTTATATCTCCCATTCCTGAGCCTGGCATGAGGTCTGGGGCCACCCTATCAAAAACCTGCTCCAGTTCGCACCAGAAGCCCAGCTGCAGGGCTTTGGGAACTGTTCTGCACACGTGTCCTGGGACATTGTAATTAACAAGTCATGCCTATTTTCCCAACCAGTGTTAGCCAGGCCCTAGCCTCAGCCTCAGGAGGACTGTCACCAGCCAATGACAAGAGTGTAAGCAAAACAAATTGGGCAAATAGTGCCACCTCTCTGGGTCCTTTTTCCACCATCTGTAAAATAACACAACCTTGACTTCACATGTTGCTGTGAATGTATTACACTTGTGTTCACACTCAATCCATCCACCACCTCCATCCATCTCTGCCACCACCCTAAGGTTGGACACTGTTACCTCTTGCCTGAACAACTGCATTGATCCTCTGGCCAGCTGCCTTTCTCTGCTATCCTGTTACAGTCCATTCTCATTCCAGAAAGAGGGAGGATTTGAAACCTAATTCATTGTATAAAGTCAATCTCACTTTGAGAAAGCACATTTCTAACCAGGGCAGTGTCATCTGTGCCAGGGACTTTCCATAGTACAGTGGATCTCAGCAAAGGCAGAACAGTTCAGGGTACACTAAAAGATGGTCTTTAAACCACTTTCAATATATCCAGGTAACTCATGGCTGATGCTGCTTAACCAATCCCAATTAGCCATCTTGGAATAAGCCTCCATGGTAGCTTTCAACTGAGGAAAGTTGCTTGTGACTAGGATTATGTTAAAAGAAGATTCATCTGTTCAGAGTCTGCCCTCACCAGTTTGATACTCTGAGCATCTTCCTGAGCTGTTTGCTGGTTTACACTCTGGTTCTCATCTCCATTTCCCTGGTACGTGGATACAAGTAAACATTCAAAATGCCCTAATGAATCTGCACAATATCCTTTTCAAGTTCTTGTCTTAATTTTGACTGATATCATCTGACAATTTATCAGATTTCTTGATTGGCTCTTGTGTACAAAATCTCAATCAGTACGTATACCTGAGTTCTTGCTTCCTGGGCAACTGATTGCAAGCGACACAGTGATTACCAAAGCCTCCTTCTCACCATTGTGGGAGGGAATTTTTGAAATGGTTAAGCTATTCATAGCTTATCCTTCAATGCAGACCGACCTGCATGCAGCAATAACCATGACCTAACTAAAACAGCTTTTTACTAAGGACTGTCAGAGTTAATTGCTTGGTTTGAATATGTGGTTATTGCCACAATTCTAATGTTATTTTTTTCAACATGTACAATGTAAAGTCACACCACAATGATGTAGTAATTTTGCAGTATTTTTTGTTTGTGTGTTTGTTTTTTTGAGACAGGGTCTCGCTATGCAGTTCAGGCTGGCCTTGAGCTCATTTTGTAGCCCAGGCTGGTCTCGAACTTGCAATGATCCTCCTGCCTCAGCCTCCTGGGTGCTGGGATTACAGGTGTGCACCACCATGCCTGCCTTTTTATTAAAAAATTTTTTCATCTTATTCGTTTTATATACCTATATACATATACATAGTTTCAGCTTCTCACACTAGTGAGACAATACGATGTTTATACATATGTGTTTTATTTATTTCACTTATGAGCATGGTCATAATAAGTTACATTCATTTACCTGTACACCTTCATTTTATCCTTCTTTATGGCTGGGTAGTATTCCATTGTATAAAAAAATTTTTTTTAATCCATTCCTCAGTTGATGGGCATTTAGGTTGTTTCCAAGATCTAGCTATTTGTAGTATTGTAAGGCTTTATTCTAACTGCTTTTGTCCTAATCAAGATCTTTCTTTTTTTTTTTTTTTGGTATTGGGGATTGAACTCACGACCTCACACTTGCCAGGCAGGTGTTTGTGCCATTGAGCTATATCTCCAGTCCCTAATCAAGATTTCAAATTGAATAAAAACCACAGCGATCTTAAAAAAAAAAAAACAATAAAAACTCTAATTTAGATTGTATCATTCTGCTTAAATTCTTGCACTAGCCTTCCATCCTGACCTCCCTAGGGGCAGGTAGAAAAGCTCAAACTTTACAACCTAAAAGGGTCTTCCTGAATGTCCTGCCTTTCACTACCCTTTCCTCACTCACACTCACATTCAGTCAGTCTCTTCAAGCAAGGTCCCACACTTGTTCCTTCTGGAATAGCTTTCCTTGAATGGCTCCCCACACTATCCAGATTTGCCCCCAAAGCCACCGCTTTACAGAGGCCTTCCAGGGTTGCTATCTGCACCTGCGCCCTCGCTTTAGTCTACTACTCTTTTTATTTTATCTTATTTTTTGTCTTTTTTGAGACAGGGTCTCGCTATGCAGTTCGGGCTGGCCTTGAACTCACTTTGTAATTCAGGCTGGTCTCGAACTTGCAACGGATCTTCCTGGCTCAGCCTCCCAAGTGCAGGGATTACAGGCTCTACTATTCTTTTTGTATTTTCCTTCCAGCTCGCACCTCTCCCTAGAACGCTGTTGTCTCCTTATTCGTGTCTTCTTCCACTGTCTGACGCTGGGACACAGGCCTAGGGCCCACGATGGCGCGGAAACCGCTCCCCACCAATTATTAGATCAACTTCAACCCCTTGCCAGATTCCAGACTCTCACACTATAGCCTGCGCGCCCCGCCCTACGGCCGATTCCCGTGTTTAGCTTCCGGGGCGAGGGGCGGGACCTCGGTGGAGGGGTTCTACTTCCGGGGCGGGGCCAGCGGCGGGGCGGGCTCGCTGTCGCCGGGCCTGTGTGGAGCTGTGTAGCTGCAGACGCAGCGGTGGCGGCGGCACGGCGCAGGCAGTGGCTCGGGGAACTGCATCATGAGCGGTGAGTGGCGGCCCCGCCGCTGTCGCCCGACCCGGCCGCTCTGACTCCCGCCGCCCCAGCCACACACTCCGCCCCGAGTCCCTGAGCCCGGCTCGTCTGTAGACCCCCGCCCCACGCTCCCCGGCTCCCGGTCACCAGTCCGCCGGGTTCCTGGCCCTTGTCACCTGCAGGTCTCTGACCCCTTGAGGCCGGACACTCCTCCCCTGACTCCATCAGTCACAAGCAGTCCCTAGCTCCCTATCTGGGCTTTCTTGGTCCGCTGACCCCCGTGCTTGTGGCGTTCCCAGAGCACCAGGTCTGAGACCTCTGAATCTCAGCCGCCCCTCATTCCCAGAGCCCCGATTGTGCTCGGGCTCCTCTCTGCAGCCACTCCCCGCCCAGGGCCCTCGCCGCCGTCAGTCCAGCTCTCACAGCCACAGAGCAGTCTGAAAAGCCGGGCTTCCTGGCCCGTGTACCCCTGACCGCAGACTGAGAGCGGCAGCTCCTGGTCCCGGAGGGCTCTCAGTTCCTAGCCCCTTTGTCTTCCGCGTTCCTCCTGTTCCCTCCACACCTGTCAGTCTTTCCCATTTACCTTCCAAGCTTCCCTCTCCCGCCCTTTCTTTTTACATTTGTGTTATTCGTTTATTCTCCAGTCCCTTCCATTTCTTCTCCTAACTCTTCATCAACGTCCCTCTTGTCCTGTCCTGTAACCCTTCCCTTCTTGCCCAATGCTGATCTCCTCAAGGGACTGCGCTTTGCTGTTGCCCTTCCAAGTCCCAGCACCCAGGGGATGGTGGGGAGGCTGGAAGTGAGAGGGAGGTGGGTGTGGACTTCTTGTCCTCAGTGTTTCTGAAGTTTAGTCGCTGGACTCTATGTTCACCCTCCTATATCCTTTCTGAAGTCGTGTTGGTGTTTTGGTGCTAAGTCATTCTTGGGTGTTGTATGTGGAGATAGGAGTGACTCAGGGAAGCCTCGCAGCTGGCCCCTGTCTTTCTGACCACGCTGGGATCTGGATTCACCTAGAAGGACCTGCTTACCCTCATAGAGCCTGCTTCTTTTCACTGTGCAGTTGGTTCCGGACAACCCCCATCTCCAGCGCCCCCTGGCCCTGCCTTCCACCTAGATATTTCTGTAGGTGGAGAGGGGCAAGGCAAAAGGGATACTTCTCTTTTCGTTTTTAACTTTTAAAGATCTCTCTGGATCTTTATAAATTATGTGACTTTTGTTTTTGCTATACAAGAGCAAGATTTATGAAATTGGTTATCCTAATGAGGAGACTGGTATACAGGGTTTTCTGGGAGATAGTCTACCTTTAGTTTCCAAAGCAAATGATTGGACCTAATTATAGTTTCTGATCCTTTAACATTAGAGTTACTGCAGCAGAGATATCATGAACTAGTTTCTTTTTCTTCTTCCTTTTTTTTTTGTCCTTTTAAGATAGGTTTCACTGTGCAGTTCACTTTGTAGCCCAGCCTGGCCTCGAACTTGTGGTCTTCCTGCCTCAGGCTCCCAAGTGCTGGAATTATAGGCATGCACCACCTACCAGGAGGTAATGTAGTTTTGTGTTAAGTGCAGGTCCTGGAGCCAAAATCCTGGGTTCAAATGTTGGCTCTGCTCTTAAAACTGTGAGATTTAGAAGTCTTAGCTGAAAGGGAATACATAATAGTGCCTGTGTCCTAGGTTTATTGTAATGACTAATACTGTTTAGGTAAACTGATTGTCATTGTGCCTTTCACATCATTCTTTGACAGGAATCTGGCGTTTTAGTAGACTTACTTGTAGTAGAGACATGGGCTGCTACTAGGTTCTCTGAAAATCTTTGTGGTTCTGAGGGTTGAACCAACTGCCTCATGTATGTTTACCCTTAGCCCCAGCCATTTCCTTCTAATTGGATCAAGGAGTCTCTGCCACAGTCAAAATTCTGGATCGTTCTTTCTTTTGCCTCAACAGAAGAGGAAATGAAATTGAGAAGCCAAAGGAGACTGATCAGTTTTATGTTTCTTTCTTTCTTTTTTTTTTTTTTGTGGCACCGAGGATCAAACTTACAACCTCGCGCCTGTCCGACAGGCGCTTGAGCCACTGAGCCAAACTCCCAGCCCTCAGTTTTATCTTTCAAGAAACCGTTTAATATCAAAACTCAGCAGGTTTTTAAATCTAATTAAACATCATTAAAGCTAACGACAAATTATAAAAGGAACCAGCAAATGGAGAATATGTTAAGGATGAAAGCATCTTTTGGAAAGATTGAAACTGAGACAGAGAAAGTTGCTGAGGATGGAAGGGGAAATCCAAGGGTATTTTTAGTTGTTTCTTGAGAATGCAGTTGAGAATGAGTTTCCTCACTTGTGGGATTGATACTGTAATTGGAATTTAGTAAAATGATATGACAGGAAAATATTGAATCTCTCCTGTTCTCTCTCTCCAAACATCACAAAAAGGGAAAGAATAGTATAATGAACTCCATTTACCATCACATGGCTTTGATAGTTACCTGTTCAGAACTATCTTACCTATATTCCTACCTAATTTCTACCCCTTTCCCTGGTTATTTTGAAGCAAATCCTAAACACTGTATCATTTCATCTCTAAATATTTTGGTATGTATCTCTAAATTGCAGGAATTTGCTGGGTATGATGGTCCACACCTATAATCTTAACACTGGGAAACTAAGGCAGGAGAATTTTGAGTTGAGGATAGCCTGAACTACATAGCAAGTTCAAGACAGCCTGAGCTGTGTATGAGACCCTGTCTCAACAAAACAAAACAAAAATACAGAAGTTCCTTAAAAAAACCCATTTCTATTATCATATCTATAAGAAATTAACAATCCCTTAATAAGATATTCAATGTTCAACTTTGCATGATTATCTTACAATTTTGTTTTATAGTTTATTATATGGTATTTGTTTATGCAGTGCTGGAGGACTCTTGCACTGTGCTATATGCTATATCTCCAGCCATTTTTAATTTTTCCAGACAGGCTCTTGCTGAGGGATTAAGTTGCTCAGGTAAGCTTGAACTTGTGATCTTCCTGCTTCAGCCTGCCAGAGTTCTGGGATAATAGGAATGGCCCATTGTGCTCAGCTTTATAGTGTATTTTTAAAACTCAGGATCTAAGTTTACATAGTGCAAATTTCTCTATCTTTTAAATCGTTTAAGTCTTCCTAAAAGAGACTTTTTAGTTTTTATTTTTTAATATATTCATAGAATTGCACAAACATAATCACTTTTAGAACATTTTATTGCCTCAGAAAGCAAGCCTGAACTCATTAGCAGTCAGTCCTCATTCTCCCTCAGGTACCCCATGACAACGACTAATTTACCTCCTGTCTCTATAGATTTGCCTATCACGGTAGTTCTTATAAATGAAATCGTATAATATGTGAACTGTGTGTTTGGCTTTTTTCACTAAGTATGTTTTCAGGGTTCACCCATGTTGTAGCCTCTCTCTGTGCTTCATTCCTTTTTGTGGCCAAATAATATTTTTTTATATAGGTCAGACACATGTGGTATAACTGTTCATCAGCTGATGAGCTTTTGGATTGCTATCATTTTGGATGTTTGCATCTGTGAAATTTAACACGCAAGCTTTTGTGTAGCCAAGTATTTTCATTTCTCTCAATTAATGTAACTAAGACTGGAATTTTAGTGTTGTAACTGTTTAACCGTTTGAGGAACTTTGTCAGGCAGTTTTTTTTTTGTTTTTTTATTTTGCGGCACCGGGGGTTGAACTCACAACCTCGCGCCTGCCACTCAGGCGCTTAAGTCACTGAGCCAAACTCCCGGCCCTGGTTTTTTGAGGCAGGGTTGCACTGTGTAGCTCAGGCCAGCCTTGTGCTCGCGTTGTAGCCCAAGCCGGCCTCGAACTCACAACGCTCCTCCTACCTCAGCCTCCCGAGTGCTGGGATGTCAGGCAGTTTTCTTTTGTAATCCAAATATTGTAATCCCTTTTCCTGTTTTCCTCCCAGAAAGTTTATATTTGTAATTCCATTGAAATGTTATTGGAATCCTGGTGAGTTAATTCTAATCTACCACCTCCAGTGCAACCCACAGTGAGAATAAAGACACTAAGACATATTCATAGTTACAGGCAGCCAAAGGGTCCTAAGTCTGATCCAGGTGAGGATTCATGGGACAAAGGCCATGACCCAGCACCTCACCCAGAATTTATTAATTCATAAAGAAGGCTTGAGGATGAGTGGTGGTGAGAATGGTGGGAATTATGTGACTCTGTGAGCTAGGCTTATCTAGGAGGCTAGAAAGTACCTCTGCATATGTAGAGAGAAGGGCATGCAGAAAGACCAATCTGCACAACTCAATTGGGGTATCATTTAAATGTTTAGAAGCTGTTGCTTCAGTTTCTGATAGGTAAACTTTTGTATCCTGGGAAGTCATAGCCTCTCATCTTGAGACTTGACCCCAGTTAATGTTCCTGGAGCTATGTGGCTCTGCCATCCTTCTGTGCTCAACCATTTATAGGGAGACAGGAGGTAAGGGAATAGGACACTGGCTGGCTTCAAAGATTATAATCAGTACCTAATTTACATTGCTTAGAGCCCTGTTTACATTGCTTAGAGCCAATTGAAGGGAGAAGGGAATAGTTTAGCCAGCTCTGTACATATCAATACATGGAGATAGGGCCCAGTATAATGCAGAGGTAATTGTTCTGTATTCAAGGAGAGCCATCCTAGTGGTCTTCTAGAGTTTTCCAAAGTGGTTGCAGCATTTAACATTCCCACTAATGTATATCAGGGTTCTAGTTTTTCCACATCATCTACAGTAGTCTTTAATAATAGACATGCTAGTAGGTATAAAGTGGTGTGTATGGTTTTGATTTGCATTTCCTTAATGACTAGTGATAATCATTTAATGTGGCTATTGGCCAATTGTATAATTCTTTGGAGAAATGTCTATATCTTTTGTCTTTTTATTTTTTGTGGTACTGGGAATTGAACTCAGGGCATTGTGCATGCTAGGGAAGCACTCTACCACTGAGCTACATCCCCAGTCCTTTGTGTCCATTTTATTTTATTTTTTGGTCAGTTTGAGACAGGGTCTCGCTCTGCAGTTTAGGCTTGCCGTGGGCTCACTTTGTAGCCCAGGCTGGTCTTGAACTTGCAATGATCCTCCTGCCTCAGCCTCCCAAGTGCTGGGATTACAGGAGTGTGCCACTATGCCTGGCTCTTGTGTTCATTTTTAATTGGATTTTTGTCTTTTTATTGTTGAGCTGTAAGAATTCTGTATAATGTTCTCATAAACCCTTTATCAGTGTATTTACAAAGACTCTCATATTCTGTGAGTTGTCATTTTATTTTATTTTATTGTCTTTTTGAGATAGGGTCTCACTATGCAGTTCAGGTTGACTTTGAGCTCACTTTGAAGCTCAGGCTGGTCTCGAACTTGCAAAGATCCTCCTGCCTCAGCCTCCCAAGTGCTGGGATTACAGGTGTACACCACCAGGCCTGGCTCATGTCTTCATTTTTTTGATGTTTTTTGAAGCAGTTTTTTGGAATGAAGTTACAGGTTCCTTTTTCATCTCTTTTCCCCTCACAGTTTTTGTTGAAGGAAACATTCACTTATCCTATGAATTCTTTGCAGGATTTTGCTGATTGCCTTGTTTTGGTGTGATTTAACATGTTTTTCAGTTTCTTATATAGTTTACAAATTGGCAATTAGAGTCTGCTGTTAAAAGATTAAGACGGTTTGAGTGGAGTTAGAGGTCAGATGGGGTCAAGGCTGAATACACTGTACAAATAACCAGGAAGTAGAATGGCCCTAGGTAATGCATACAGAAGATAAATGGGCATCATGAGGCCAGGAACAAAGAAGGTGGCCATTAATAGGGGAGTGGATAAACATAATGCGGTATGGTCACATGATAGAAAACCTCAAAGATGTTAGAAGAAATAATATGGGTATGTACACACCACTTGGGCTATATCTCAATGTGAATGTTCTCAAAAAAAAAATAAGGTACAGAATTATACCTAAAAGATGTACCTTGATACAAATTAAAACATGTACATGTAGAAGTAAACATATTATCAGGAGAAAAGGTACCTACCAGCAGGAGTGGTTATTTTAGGGAAGTAGTGGTCATAATTTGTTTTGTTTTTAGTTCAGTACCAGGGATCGAACTAGACCTCACTGTATTTCTGGCTCTAGTAGTCATAATTTTTTTTCTTTAAGAAATTCAGTACTTGATTGTCAGCCTCTTCAAGCTGAGGAATTCTGATTTCCATATATGCTTTTGCTCTTACTGGGGAAGTAGAACTTGTTGGGCCAGGAAGTCATTATTATTCTCCAGCACTGTCTTTTGTCAAACTATACTTGATGGTCTTGGGTGCTCCTTTCCATTAGTAATTGTTCTTTCAGAAATCCTCCTGACTTTAGGAAAATGCCGAAATCCCTGTTTGAAGCATGGGGAAAGCCAAACCTAGAGAGGTCATATAATTTATGGAACAGACAGGCTCTAAGGGTTTGATTTATCAGAGTTTTGGCTTTTTATTTTTTATTTTTTTGGTTTTTCTGGGTCTTGCTATGTAGTTCAGGCTGCCTCTTTACTCACTATGTTGCCCAGGCTGGCCTCAAACTCATGGTGATCCTCCTGCTTCTGCCTCCCGAGTGCTGGAGTCACAGGTGTGCACCACCACGCCTAGCCCAGAGTTTTGGCTTTAAGTGTATAATTTACTGCTGTTTCTTGCCTGATATTTACATACATTTTGGCAGCTTTTTCTTCTTATTTATGAATGTTGAAGGTCGGTTTTCACCTTGGCATTGTCCGGGCCCTCTCTAGCAGTGACTTGGAATAACGGAATCAAGAATCATCTGAAACAAGTGAAGCAACATTTGGAATAAAGAATCAGCTGAAAGAAGTGAATGGAAAAAGAATGTGGTCTTCACTCAAGGCAGAAAAAGTAGTGCTATTAATATTTTGTTTTTCTCATGAAGGTGTGGGGTTGACCTGTGATGGTAGACTGTAAGAAGTTGTTTCATCAGCAAAATTTGATCGCCTCCTTTGCTAGCATATGGCTTTGCATTAAGTCTCACTGACAATAACTCCTGCTGCTGTGTTGCATGATTCTATCTGGGTGACTAATAGGAAGTCAGATGCTTAGTACTTTTAAAATTTGGAACCAAAATTCAAGATTTTTTGTCAGGCGTGGTAGCACATGCCTATAATCCCAGCATTTGGAAGGCTGAAGCAGGAGGATCACTGTGAGTTTGAGGCAAACTTAGGTTACATAGCGAGTGAAAGGCCAGCCTGAAACATACAGTGAGATCTTGTTTAAAAAACCAAAAACAAACAATCCAAGATTTTTATGGAATTCTTCAAATTCTGGCAATGTAAACATGATTTCAGATAAGTAACTGCCGTCCTGCTACCATTTGTCTAAACATATGCTACACATTCTCAGTGGGGGTAATATAACCCTGAAGGGGATGAAAATTGGTTCCTGGAGGAGATATTTATTTTTCTGTATAAAGCACAGATATAAACACATGCACATAAACACATGTACATAAAACCTGTGATACTAAGATTTCATGGAGGGAGCGATTAGAAGAAAAATGTACAAAAATGATCCTGAGGGGTAAGATAATATAAAAATGATTGAGGAACACTGTAGGCTGAAGAAAATTTATCATTGTCATATAAATTTGCATTTTGCTTTCATTCCTAACATTTCAGGAAAAGTATGACATTGCTGAATGGACTCATGTTGATCATTTTTTTTTGAATGTAGCACAGTTTTTGAACTATTGACACTAATATTCAGCATGCCTGGTTGTCAGTTCTTTCCTTCTTTCTTCTTCTCTCTTCCTTTCTTCCATTTTTTCTGTTATAAGTAATGCTGTAGTGGACATTTTTGTGCAAGGTAGTTTTCCTTCTTTGTATTATGTATTTAGGGTCATTTCCTAGAGGTAGTGCTACTGATTGCTTGTTTTGTTTGTTTATTTTCCCAAAGCAGTTGTACTATTTTAAATTGCTACAAGCAATAGAGGTGGCTTGGTTATTTTTCTCTTGTTACTGGGACAAAATATCCAACACCCAAAATTAAGAAAGGAAAGGTTTATTTAGCTCACAGTTTGTGGAGGTTTCAGTCCATAATCTGGGTCCAAGGCAGGGTGGCATGGCACAGGGGCAACAGTTCGAGGAATACAGCAAAAGCAGCAGGAGCAAAAGAGGGGAGAGAGCCAACCTCTTTTTCTCTCTTATATTGTAAGTATTGTAAGCTGGCTACCACCCCTTAGGGCAGGTGCAGCACTCACACCATCTGGGTGCTTCCCTCTTGCACAGGATGAGTATGTTTACAAAGTAAGGATGCTGGCGCCCTGCCCAGTCATTTAGTTAAACTGCTAAACTTCTTAAGTTGATACAATGTATCAACCATTACAAGAGGTGAGGACTCCAGAGGCAAGAGACTGGCTAGAAATTCAAGGTTTGCTATTTAGCAGACAATTTGTTGGCAGTTTGGTGCATTCTTTATCATTTAGCAAAAGGTTAAACTACTGGCCTCTGTGGGAGCAAGTGGAGCAAATTTACCAAAATGGTTTCTCTAGAATAATGCCAGGTGTAAACCTTGACTCTTTTCATTTGAATGTGGCAGAAGTTGATTAAACTTATTTCAGCAGCATGGGAATATGTAATGTTTTGTAATGGAAAAGTTCAGGGATAAAAACCAGCTTGAGGCTCAGCTGGATCTAGGTGGGCTCTACTTTCCTCTCCGTTGGCTTCATCTACACACAGTCTCTTCCACAGAGACACAGAGTATGTGCTGCCGTATTGTCTGGAGGAAGAACTAAAGGGGTGGGCTGTTGTGATTTTGGATGGGCGGTCAGGAAGGCCTCATTCGGAGAGTTACCTGCTTAGTCCAGCTCCTAAGCAGCTGGAAGGGTTGTGCTCTGCCTTTTACTGAGATGGGAGAGGCTGTGGAGGGCAGGTTAGGGTGGAGCAGTGTGACGCCCACAGGAGATGAGGACTGTTTCCCTGAACCTGGCTTCAGCTTGCTGACCCAGGATCCCCCAGAAGCTTAGAAGTGGTGCATCCTCTGCCTACCAGGACAGCACTGTTAGTCCTTTCTTCCCCTGAGGAGGGGACCTTGCCCACTTCCATCTCATTTTTCTTTGTCTGCTTCTGTGTGTCTTACAATCTGCTCTTTTCTGCCCCAGCTTATATGGGGGAGGGGGGACCAAAATGACGTTAAAGATAATTGTGAAAACATAGACTATACCTATAAATATACCTTCCTAGCACATTAACTACTTAGGTTGTCAGGTATACCACTTCTGTTTTTGGTGAAAGCTTATGTGTGCATTCTACATAATTGCATTGAGCCTACATTTGAATTATCGTTTCCACTTATAATATTTGTCTGTGTTCCTTCTCTTCACAATTATTAAAAAAAGGCTGCACAGCATTCTGCCAAATTGATGTACTGTGATTACTTAGCTTTTGTGCTTTTGTAGCAAAAGAAAGCAAATTCCATTTATGATATTCTAGGGTGAGATTGTAAACATTTTCTTTGAAGGGCAAGATAGTAAATATTTTCTGCTTTGTTGGCCATCTGGCATTGGACCCAAGTACTCCTCTCTGTTGTTGTAGTTTGAGAGCATCCACAGACAATATGGAAATGAAATGCCATGGCTGTGTTCCAATAAAACTTTACTTATGAAGACAGGCAGCAGCTGGATTTGGCATGAGGGCTATAGTTTACTGATCCCTTTTAAAAACATTGCAGTGAAAATCTTTGTGTCTATGTGCTGTGTGTTCAGGCAGTTACTGTGTTGTGGTGGAAAAGATTTTGGATGCAGACATCCTGGATTTAAGTCCTTACTGAAGAACTTGGACACGTTATTCAACTTCTCTGATTAATTCTCACATCAGAAAATGGAATTTAAGATAAGTGATAAATGTGATTTACGCAGTGCCTGAGAGAGAGAGGGACTGATGAAGTAGTTCTATATTCTGTTTCTCATTTCCCCATTCTTCCTTAGTTTTCAAAATATCAAGAAGATATTTTGATGTTTTTTAGTTTTAGGTGTATGGTAACACTATTTGGGTGTATGGTAACATTACTTGTCAGAATTTACTATACCATTATATTGCTACGGTCAGTGAGTGTACCTGATTTACTATAGCTTTACCACACTGGGGAATTTCATTTTAAAGTTTTTTTGGTTAATTTAATAGATGTGCAGTGGTAGTGTGTGATGACTTGTGCTAAGTATGTAATGTGCTTCTCTCCAACCATGGGAAAAGATACACTTTCTCTTCAAAATATTTGCACATTGCCATTTTAGTTTTTTTCCCCCACAGCAGGGATTAGCAATCTGGGTCAGCCATCTGTTTTGTAAATAAAGTTTTATTGGCACACAGCCACATTTGTTCAATTACTATTGTCTATGGCTGCTTTCATGTTACAATAGCAGAATTGAATGGCTGTGTTAGAGAACCAGTGACTTTCAAAGCCCAGAGTATTTACTGTTTTGTTCTTTACAGAAAATGTTTGCCGATCCCTGTTCTAGAGAAAATTGATGATCCCCTTTCTTTGCTTATTTATAATCTGCTGTTCAGTTGGTCTTTAATTTTAGACATTATGAGTCCATTTGTCTTGTGGCAAGCCTGCTTCTTCATTCTGTGGTGGTGGACAGTCTGTCTTTTCATCCTTGTCCAGTGGTGCCGCTTTACCCCACAATACTGCGAGCCAGTGCCTGACTTTGAGAAATAATGATTGTTTGTTTTATCTATGCATATGCATGTGGCAGCTTCTGTGTCCTGGTCTGGTTTGGTGCTTTCTGTTTGAAGTAGCCACTTGGAGAGCCACAGAAGTGAGCCCCACTAGAGTCTTGATTCAGCAGTTGCAGACTTTCTTCTGTGAGTGGGGTTTCTGTAAAGCTGCTTTTTAGCCCCTAAAGTGACTCACAATGGAGGACAACTTGTGACTACTCACAGTCCTTTCCATATTAGATGTTATATCTGGAGTCTGGCTTGGCTGGAGGACCATGTGGCTGGGGGACAGTGTAGAGCAGTTTATGGTGCCAATGGGGAACTCTTAGTAGGAAAATTTCTCAACAAAAGTAGTGTTTGGTGAGTTACTGTCTGGAGATTAGTTTTCTTTAATGGCACTTTGCAGAAGAAGCCCTTTTTCTGTGCTGAAGTTGAGCCATTGAAGGGATTAACCTGGTCTTGTAGTGTTTGAAAGTTACGAACTTTGGTGTAAAATATTGGCTTTGGCGCTTCTGAACTCTTGTTTAGACAGATGATCCATGTCTCGAATCCATCTCTCACAGTGGGGATGCTGGCCCCCACCTTACATGTAATTCAAAGGTGAAATGTGTAGCTTAGAAAAATGGCAAATTGGTGGCAGATGGGGCCCCCAGGCTTGCTGTATTTGGTTCATGCAGAGTTGGCTGGAACACAGTTCTAAAATGAATACCAACAACTTGACATGGGACTTCTTGAAAAACCAGGAGGTGGGGCAGTCGCTAGTTTTCCTGTGAGGCACTATGAGTGGAGCTGAGTAGCAGCTGTCGTTTCTGAAGGGCACCTGCCCAGCTCAGGTAGCCTCTGCCTTGCCCTGCTTTCTACTCTCCCTGCCTACTTCTCTTTGTTTCTGTCCTCTGCCTGATCCTGAAGGCTTTTAGAGTTTCCAGTCTTGACCGTGTATATGCTTCTGGCATATACTGGCAGCCCTCTCTGCTAACCTCCTCCTTCACTTCTATTTTCTCACCACATCCATATTTGGAATGATAGTGTGTTCTGGGGGTGGGTGGGAGTTGAACAACAGCAGCAATAGCTGTAAACTCTCTATTGGGCTGGTATCAATGGCAACAAATGTAATGAGTCTGCATTCTGCCAGTGACAGTTTAATGAGGTACCTGTCCCCTGTAAGGCTCTGAATGTATGGTCTTGATGAGAGGGTGAGAGAAGCTGGAGACCTGGTCTATGGCCTGCTGGGGAAGTCTGGCACTCATAGCTGTGTATATGTAGGGGAGTCATATAGTCTGGAAACTGCTTTTAATTTTTAAGCCTCTGTCCTCCTTTATTACTGCTGATAGGACAGTGGCCTGCTCATTAACACATTATGGCTGCCTTCACAGCAGAGTGGTGGAGTGAGGAGTTGCAGAATCAACTTTGTGACCTGAAAAGCCTTAAATATTGCTTGACTGGCTCTTTATAAAAACTCTGCTGGCTTGCCATTCTCGGGTGTGTTAAAGTTGTAGGTTTATTCAGTGAAAATCAGAAATCATCTGAGACAACCCACCATGAATACATGGGCAGCATGTGGTAGAAATACTGTCCTAATTGTAGTTTTTGCAGGGTATATTGAATGAATCACACAGTATCATCATGTGCATCCAGTAAGATCAGTAAGCCATTTATTGTATATTTGTCTGTGTTTCCAGATGCTCTGGCCACTGTGTAGGTGACTCAGTTCATGGTGAAGGAGCCTAAAGAACAGAGCTAGGAAGAGCAACTGGGGCGGGGGGTGTGATCATCACAGGGCATGCAGAAATGTGGCTGCAGCTGAAGGGGCATGTGGCAGCAAAATATGGTTTATTACACTTTTTACATATTATCCTTACACGTTGTTGGAGTTGTGTAGGTGAGAAGGAATAATTGATGATGTAAGAAAAAGAGAGACAGTTATTAGAGCATGTACTTGAGCAGGGGAGAGGAGATGGGATTCAGAGCACAAGTGGAGGTTTAAATTTGGCCTCTTAGAGCCTCCATTTTTTTTTTTTTGAGCCAGGTCTTGCTGTTTGGTTCAGGCTAACCTCAAACTCATGGAGGTCCTCCTGCTTCAGCCTTTGGAGTGCTGGAATTACAGTGCACCATCCTGTCCAGCAGAGCCTCAGTTTTGTCATGGCGAAATGGAATAATAAATTTACTTTAGGTGAGAACATCTCAGGTGTGGCACTGATAACATTTTGGTTTAGACAATTCTTGGTTGCAGGGCCTAGAATGTTCCCTGAAAGGGGAAAGCACTCTGATCCCTAATAAGTACACCTCTTTGATCTCCAGTACCATCTACCCATGATCCAGTATTACACACCCACAATCCAGTCACCTCCCCAAAGCCCCACTTATGAGCACATGGGGCTTTTGGGGCACATCTAAGTACAAAGTGTAAGTCTTTGATGAAGATCCTGAAGTAGTGAGGTGAAGTAGCTTTTCCATGGTTATATGGCTGATGGAGTAGGATTTGAACCCAGCAGAACCCTGTCTTTTGCTCTTCTCAGGACTTCACTGGAGCTTGAGTGGAGACTCCAGGCAGAAGGTCAGAGGTTTGTGTAAAAATTAATGTAGGGCCTCAAGGAATCTAAAGATTAAGCAGGATTCTAAATATTGAAGAGAAGTAGAGACAACGGAGCCATGCCTGAATAAAGAGTTTTTTTTTTTTTTTTTTTTGGTACTGGGGATCAAACTCATGACCTCATGCTTGGCAGGCAGGCACTTATGCTGCTGAGCTAATTCCTCAGCCTTTCAAGTGACAGTTTTATGTGCAAATGTGATTTCTGCATTAGGATTGGAGGATGAGTGCTTTTTTCAGACAGATTGGTGGTCCTGAAGGCATTCCCTTTTGTATTTTGGTTTAGATGGTGCTCTAACAAGAAATGAGGAAGAAGCCCGTTCTGGTTTACTGGCTGGTGGTGTTAGCTGGAGCTGGCCCAGGAGAAGGAAGGAAACAGGAAAGCTGGGATTTGGTCACTTGAATGAAAATGGTTCCTGAACTTGCAGTGGACTGTAGCTGCAGGTTTGTTATAGGTGTCCAGGGAGAGCAGAATTTAGCGGATGGCAGAACCAGGAGCAGTGGACTTAGAATTGAATCCCTTATTGACTGCTTCACATAAATAAAGGTCTTTTCCTCTTGGAGCCTCAATTGTTGAATGATGGTGGGTCCTTTTTTTTTTTTTTTTTTTTGCTTGTTTCTTTTTTTGGTGGTACTAGAGATTCAGGACGTTGTGTGTGCTAGGCAATGATCTACCACTGAACCACAATTCCCCAGCCCTTTTAAAATTTCATTTTAAGACAGGGTCAAAGTTTTCCAGGCCAGCCTCTAACTTGTGATCCTCTTGCCTTAGCCTCTTTAGTAGCTTGGATTGCAAGCATGCACCACCACACCTGACTCCCCTTTTCCATCTTTGTCAAGGATTAAGGCAGTCAGTTGGGGCTCAATTGGTGGGATCAGCTCCCTGCTCTTCTTGAGTGGCAGCAGTGCTTGAAGCTGGAAAATTTGTTGGGGCCCAGTTAGAGGGGTGCTGCATTCTTTGCCTTATCACTGGGAGAAGGTATTGATTTCTCTGACATGTCCCATGTTTGCAGACTGCAGCACTAGGAGAGCATGATCTCATTCAGATTCCAGTGCCCAGAGAAGGAAAGTGATTGTCTTTGTCAGATAGCCTGCAAGTGGCTCAGCCAGGATGAGAACTCTTGCCTTATGACTTCAGGCTCAGTGTTTCTCCTTCTGCTCACAGTCAGGGACCTCTCTGGGTACCTCCTGCTATTAACCAGTGGCCTCAAGGCCATCTGTGCACCCTGGCACCTACAAGCCCCCCTTTTCAAGAGCTCTGTTTATGGCTGAGATAGTCAGGTTCTCCTTTTGACTTAAGATTTGTTGTGCTTGAAGGCTGCTTGCTTAAAGAGAAAGATCACAGCCAGCAAGTGTGAGCCTCTGGGTTGGGCCCTGAACAGTCTTTTCCCACATTATGAGAAGAGGCTTTGCAGGGTGAGGCAGAGGAGACTGTTGACATCTAGAACAAACAGTAAATCAAAATACCAGAGATATGTAGGGTCATTGCGCACTTCAGGAAGTATAGATATAGCTCAGAAACAGCAAGTCAGCATCACTGGGAGCCTGTGAGGAATGCAGCATCACAGGTCCACCTACCACCTTTTGAATCCAAACTGCCTTTTTACAAGATCCTTAGGAGATCCAAGTGCATATTGAAGTTTGAGAAGTACAATGAAAAAAATCAATAGTGGTGAAATAATGGAAATTATATTCCTGGTAGATTTTTCCTCATTTGTTTTTATTATATTTTTTCACATAAGTTTTATGATAAGGAAAAAAATTAGTGAAGGCATTTCTTGGGGCAAAACTGAAGTTTCCAATTCACATTGCCCAAGGGCAAGTAAAATTGTTAGGTGTAATTGGAAAAAGGAATAAAGCAAGCTTGCCTTCTCTACACCGTGTTAGACAGGTAAGAGCAGAAATTAAACCTAAACAAAGGGCAGGTGTTAAAGGAAGTGTTAGAGGGCCTTGGACAGGTGAGATCTGTACCCATCCTGAATGATACTAACAGATGGCTTCTTGTCTGGAAGAAATGGTGTGAAGTCTTTCCTTTATCAAAACCTAACAGTCCAATCAATTAGTGGATTGATCCAGCTGTCACCCATCCTTAGTCCTAGCACCTTTAATCCCAGCATTGCACCATAAATCAGTCACACACTCTAGATTCAGCCACCTTAAAAAAACAAAACAAACAAACAAACAAAAAACCCCCAAAAAACCCAAAAAGCAAAAAACAAAAAAACAAAAACCCTATGACTGCATGAGGCCTGGGGGGGGGGCGGGGCATCTAGACACAAACCATAACACCTGTGTACAGTGGTTTCTTATTTGGTGAAAGTTAGGTTGTTTGTAGTATTGGCACACCTACTCAGTGATAACAGGACTGGTGTCCTTGTGATTCTCATGGTCTTTCCTTCATGGCTTTTATGGTGGCAAGATGCTCCTCTGGCTCCACTCAACATGTTTATGATTAAGGACTGAGGATGAAGGAAGGAATGATACCTTTTTCATATCTTTTCTCTGTATCAAAAGGCATAATTTGATGCATGCCTATACTCTCAGCTACGTGTACTGAAGCAGAATTGTATGTTGGATTGCCAGTCTGGGCAGTTTAGCATGATCTTGTCTCAAAATAAAAAATAAGGAGTTGGGTAGTGTCACACCTGTAATTGTAGCACTTTGGAGGCAATTTAGTGATTTAGTGAGACCCTGTCACTGGGCATGGTGGTATACACCTGTAATCCCAGCACTTGGGAGACTGAGGCAGGAAGATCATATCGAGTTTGAGGCAGCCTGGCCTACATAGTGAGTGAGTTTAAGGCTAGCCTGAACTACAAAATAGTCTCAGAAAGCGGGGGGAGGAAGCCCTTGTCTCAAAATAAAATAAAAATAGGACTGGGGATGTAGCTCAGTGCAAAAACCCTAGGTTCAATCTCCAGTATTTGTGAAACAAAACAAATCAAAACAGGCTTACCTGCTGAGAAAAGGAGTAATTGGGCTTCTTGGGCTTGTATTGCAGAGATTGGCATGGGAAAAGGATGTTGGAGATAATAGTAAGAATACTATAGTAAGAAATGGCAGTACGTGCCATTTTAGGAAACTTATATTTTGTTTTAGACTGCTGTTTGTCATTTGGGGGCAGTTCCCCGCCTTGTCCTTGTCCCTCAGCAGATGTTTTGCAATATTTTCTTGTCATAACTCACAGTATTTGTGTGCTAATGGTATTTAGAGGGCAGAGGCCAGGGATGCTGCTTAATGTCTCCTACAATGCGCATTGTGTCACAGTTGAGAAACCCTTAGAGCACAATGGAGTTGTTTTCCTGTAATATGCTAAAAGGCAAATGGTTAAACTTCATTGTAATGATCTAGATTATTGGTCCTGGTCTTGCTACTGAATTTGTTAAAGATATGCAAAGGACTAATTGTAGTTGGGGATAGCCATGTATGATAATGTCAGAGAGTCTTAATAGAAGGTTAATGTCTGACCGAGACTAATTAAACTTTGTTACATTTTAGGATCACAGAATAATGACAAAAGACAATTTCTTTTGGAGCGACTGCTGGATGCAGTAAAACAGGTAAGAAGATTATACACTTGACTTTGGGATTGAGTGAGAGTGTCACATAATCAATGCAACAGTCATTTTTTTTCCCCTTTTGTACATATAGATTTACTTTCTGTTCTGGGAATGGTGAAGCAGAAAGTTTTCCCTAGGAAGTAATAGAGCAGAAAAGGCAGTCAGAATAGAGGTAGAGGAGGTACAGTGTCTTGAGTTTTAAGCTCAGTGATGCCTCTTTGAGGAGGCATCAATGTAGGTTTCAGTCTGATTTCCAGGCAGTTGTGTTTTAGAGTCACTGTGGAGGTATAGAGATGGTGGTTTGGAGTTAGGACCCTGTAAACACAGGAGCAGGACAAGACAGCATGAGGTCATCCCTGGATACTCTGCTGCCACCGCAGCTGTGTGGCTGTCCACGTGAACTCTTCTGGGACTGCTTGATGCTGCTCCTCATAGCCAGCTTCTGGATGGATAAGGAAGTGGGCCTGGACATGAGACTGGCATCTGTTTTCTTGCCTGCATGTACCAGACCCGTATTATTGTCATTATCATATGTTCACTGTGTGCCTGTCTCTCTGCAAAGTGCTTTACATTTAATTCTTTCTTTTTTTCTTTTCTTTTTTTTTTTTTTGAGTCAGGATTTCACTCTGTATTGTAGGCTGACCTTGAACTCGCAGTGATCCTCCTGCCTTAGCTTCCTGAGTCCTGGGATTACAGGTGTGCGCTGTCATCTTTCTTTTTTGTTTTTTTGAGAGAAGGTCTCACTATGCAGTTCAGGCTGCCCCCCTCTCTTTTTTTTTGGTACTGGGAATTGAACTCAGGACCTTGCACTTGCCAGGAAGGTGCTGAGCTGTATCCTCAGCCCCAGGATGCCCTTGAAGAGCTCACCAGGAAGCCTTCCCTGGCCTCGAACTTACTGTGGTCCTCCTGCCTCAGTTTCCTGAGTGCTGGGATTACAGGCATGTGCCACCATGTCCAGCCTCCTGCAATTCTTTTCATTTTACAGATGAAGAAACTGAAACTTAAGAGAGATTCAAGAAGTAGCTCAAAGCATCATAATTTAGTGTGCTAATTTTCCATCACTATGACAAAATACTTTAGAGAATCAACTTGAAGGAAAGTTTGTTTAGATTCATGATTTCAGTCCATGGTTAGCTGGCTGTATTTCTTTTAGACCTTTAGTGAGGCATAACCATGAGTGAAGAGTGTGATGGAGGAAACTGTTCCTCTCAGGGTGGCCAGGCAGCAAAGAGAGAGAGGAAGAGGCTGCGAACAAGCTATACCCTTCCAGGCTATGCTCCCCCAGTGACCTGCTTTTCTAAGCAGGCCCCACCTTCACAATTCCGACCATCTCCTCATAGTCTGTTTAACTGTGAATCCATCCATGAGTTAATCCACTGATAGATCAGAGCCCTTAAGAACCATTCAATTCCCAGAAGCCCCACCTTTAAACATTGCTCTGTTGTGGATCAACTCTTCACATGAACTATTGGGGGACATTCCATGTCCAAACCATAATGGCAAGTGACAGAGCTAGGATCGAAACGTGGAGTTCAGAAAGCTCACTTTTTACAAAGGGTGATTGATAATTATATGTGTGTAATCACAGTGTAGGAAGGTAAATACTTAATAGTGATATAGGGGAAAGAAACTCCCAACCTACTAGATGTCCAGTATGAGTTTGTGTTCTCTAAAATCAAAGAATGAATTTTAGGAACAATGGAGGTTAAGAGCAGAATATAGTTGAGAGAAAGAAAGAAGGGGTCCCTAGTGGGTTGCCAAAGACTGTCTTTTCTAGGGACTTTTATAGAGCAAAACCACAAAATGAGGGCCGGGGATATGGCTCAGTGATACAGTGCCTGCCTGGCAAGTGTAAGATCGTGAGTTCGATCCCTGGTACCACCAAAACAAAACAAAACGAACAAATGAAAACACAAAGTGAGGCAGGTTCAAGGTGGGGAAAATAGAAAATCACAAGGTGGGCATGAGGTGGGACAGAATTATGGTCAACCAATAAGATTATGAGTATAATTGCTCCAGTAAAATTGATTAAATTGCAGACAAATTGGGAAGCGAACCATGTAGCAAGCAGATATGAATACAGAACAGGGCCTTTGCCTGTTGGGGGTAGGGTTAGTAGCTCTTTCTGGCTTCCTCAGGGTGACAGAGACCTATTTAGAATACCATTCCATAATTTTATCCTTTGGATGTGGGTGTATTTGTTTGGTCTTCTGTCATGAGGTCTGGCTCTCAGTGGGAGGTGTCTGTCTCCCCAACAGTTGCACTGGCTCCTT
>RJWM01031627.1:0-22236 GCA_004363535.1 Dasyprocta punctata | reverse complement strand
GGTAACCCGTACTGGGCCTTCTGCCAAACTTCCCCTATCACCCCCAGGGCACCCACGCTGTTTCCACCACGACCTTCCAGGAACCGTGCCTAATTAGGTGCAGTTCTGGTCTCAAGATGGATGCCTGTCCCTTGCTCTCCCTCGGGGGTGGGGGGCTGGGGGCCACCGGGTTCACTCACTCGCCTGCTCGCGGCCACCTCGCTCCACAGTCGACCACTGCCTCCGCTGTCCCACCGCACTGTAGCAGTTCCACCACATATCGCGAGCACCCCAATCATACCTTCTCAGCTCAGGTCGCAGTGTTAATTGGATTCGGCTCTGGTTAGAGGTGCTGTTGGTCTCCGCCTTTGTTTACTTCATTTTTTTACTCTTTCCATGGACTACAGTTCTCGTTTTAGATTCTTCTTGGGTCCAGAGGACCCATCTCCCTCTTTTTTTCTTCTCTCTGTTATTATATCAGTTTATATTCCAGCATTTGGATGGTATATTCAGGGAGTCTCCCTGTCATGGTGTTATCTGGGTGGCCATCTTGGAGGAAGTCATTATGTATATCTAAAGTGTACCAACAAAGTTAATTTTAAAAAAAGTCAGTGTCCAAATCCCAGTGGCTGCCATTTTATCTGAAATTTTACCACTGGTACTGAATCTCCAAAGGGCTCTGGGATAAAGGAGTATGGAAAAGTGAAAATGAGTATCCACAATGGTATTCTATAGGAACGTGCTCATTGTGTCATTATTCCAGTTATTAAGAAAGACCTGGCCTGAGGGACAGAGCAGGACCAATGGAGCAATGGGTGCATTGGTTCAGCCAGAAATCGGGTTGAAGGCTGCCAGAGGGCAGTGGTGGTGTGTGGGAGGAAATGCCTGAGAGATATTAAAACGCTGAGGATACACAAGATGTCTTTCTTCCCTGCTTTGTCTATGAAACATTAAGTGTAAAAACTACCCCAACCCTTAGAGAAGATGGGTCTCTCAAGTTTTGGTTCAGATGTTACACATCTGAATTGTTTCATGGTCAGCATGTATGCTATGACAGATTATCATAAGCAGTGTGCCTTATTACATTAGACTGATTTGTGTCACTATTGTAAATACCTAAAATCATCAACATCCAAAGAGAAATGGTTTGTATTTGCCCACAGTTGTCAATGTTTCATTCCCAAATTGAGGCCTATGGCAGAGCAAAACCACTCACTTCATGACCAAGTAGGGAGGAGAGAGAGAGAAAAAGCATTCAAGTGTTACATCCCAGTAAGTTTCACTTCTTAAAGTTTCACTACCTCTCAAAAGCAGCAACCGGAGGGCCAACATCTGACTCATGGACCTTTGGAGAACATGTGTGATACAAACTATAGCATTCTTCCCATAGACTGCAAAGGTTCATTTTCACCTTATAATTCAAATTGCATTATATCCATTTCCAAGAGTCCCCCAGTTCTAAACTGTCCCAGCATGGTTTAAAACTCTTGAGTCTAGGCCGTTCGTTCACATTCAAATAGAAATTCACATCGAGAGAAATGGGGCTAACCCTTCTTATTTTGGGGTTATTATTCGTATGAACCTAGGTTGGTCTCCTAAGAGGGGAGGATAGTGGACACTTTCCAGCACAGACCACACACTCATGCCCTTATACTTTGTATTCTCTTTCCTCTTTAGGTACCGTAAACTTCCTGACCACCATCACCCTATCATTTATGAGGACTGCTTCAATTCCACCCTCCAGGTCCTGAAGGACCCACAAACCTATGGGGTTGACCCCTCTCGGGTGATAGTCTGTGGGGAAAGCATTGGTGCAGCATTTGCAGCCATAATTGCCCAGAACTTGGTTGACAGAGCCGATCTTGCCCTAATTCGAGCTCAGGTTCTCATTTATCCAGTTGTACAGTTGATTAATTTCCAGTTACCGTCCTTTCAGCATTACAAAAATGTCCCATTCCTTACTGAAGAAGTGTTGAAGAGATTTATCTGTGGCTGTATGGCCATTGACTTCTCCTTGCAAAATGCCATATTGAATGGTGCTTGTATACCCCCAGATTTCTGGAAGAAGCACAGGAAATGGCTCACCTCTGACAACATCCCCAACAGGTTCAAGAAGAAGTATCAAGAACCTCAGTTTCCTGAGCCTTTTAATGAGTCTGCTTATCTGGAAAGCAAACATCTGTTTGATATAAAATATTCACCCCTCCTCGCAGACGATGAGCTAATCTCTCAGCTTCCTGAGGCCTTCATGGTGAGCTGTGAAAATGACATCCTCCGAGATCACACGTTGCTTTACAAGAAGCGCTTAGAAGAGCAGGGGGTCCCTGTGAGCTGGCACCACGTGGAGGACGGCTTTCATGGATGTTTTATTTTATTTGACAAAAAGCCTTTCAATTTTCCATGCTCTCAGAACATTATGAATGCTGTGGTCAGTTACATAAAGGGCCTATGAAGTGATGGGTGTGTAACTTGGTGGTGTAGCACTGGACAGTGTAGTAAATCCCTGGATTTGACCTTCAACACTGCAAAAACATTAACTTTTAGATAGAAAAGTAATGTATGTTAATAACATTGTGGACCTGAGTAGTATGCAACAAGGATGACTTGCCCGTAAGATGAGGTCTTTGCTGAGTTTTACTACAGAAGGAGATGCTAAACCTATCGTGACCAAGGAATGAAGGATGAGACAGAAGCTAACAACTATCTGGCTCCAGCTTCAAGAAAATTCAAACTCTGTTTCCCTCCATTTTTAACAATGTCCAGTTTTGTATTTAGAAATAGTCCATGACTTTCTTATTCAGGTAAAATAAATATCAAACGAAGAGAAAAATACTTCCAATTTTTCTTAAAATTTAATCTATCAGGTCTATGCAGAATAAATGCCAACGACCGGTCACATTGTTCATAGTGATCCCGTATCCAGGGTGACAAAACACTGGTGTGTCAGTTGCCTTGGTGTAAGTATGGCCATTTCACTGTTCCTGGTGTCAAGGTCACATCTCAACTGGTATTGGCTCTAGCTGTTAAATACTTGTTATTGCGTTGAAACTTTCCCTGGATGCAACCATGATTGGGCTGGACTTCAGGAAGATTTAAAGACATCTGGGGGAAGAGAGACACAGGAAAAGAGGCAGGAGGGCAGGAATGACAGAAATGATGAGCTCTTGGGATACATAAGTTTTGTGAGACTCCAGTGTTAATTAGAATTGCCAGCACAATTTCCTAACTGCTATGAGGAATTTCATAAAGCCAAAACAAAGAGAGTCTCAGAGGCTCTGGATGCCTTTGGGATGTGAAGTGCATTCTTTGAAGGATAATGATGTGAATAAAGATGTCCCTTGGAAAGCCTTTATGTTGTACTCATTTCTACAAAGTTCTTTGTCTATCTTGGCCAATACCACTCTCTGATGCCTTGGGAAGGGAAGTGAATCTCTATCCTGTATTCAGGAGGTGGCCAACAATAGATACATGTTTGCTTGATACCTCCATAGAAGTCCAATTCCCACTAATTTTCAGTCCCACTCAAATGATGGAACGGGAGTCTTTCCCTTTTATGCAACCATAACTTCTCTGGATACCAAAACTATCACCCGTGACTAATGGAGTGGATCCAATAGGTGTCCTGGCTCCACACTGGTCATTAGACTGGTTTGCTGGAACACAAGTAGACAAGTGGCTCGTGTGTTGTAAGTTAGCTACTTTGATGAAACAGAATGCCAATTTTTCTGTTTCTATCAGCACAGAAATGTGATAGCTTAATGCAATACACTCATTACCTGATAATATCTGTGGGTCAAGTTTCTGGACACCATTTATCTGAGCTTTTGTGTTAAGGTCGCCCAGGTGTGCAATCAAAATATTGAGCTGCAGTGTCAACTGAGGCTCAACTGAAAAGGATGAGTCAGGCCTGTAGATAGAATATACTCATTTCAAGTTGCAGACTCAGGCCATAATTTTTCTAGTAGCCACTGAACAAAGGCTACCATCCCCAGCCCTATGGGCCACCAGTTTTACAGTGTCATACTGCATGACCTTCTCCAAATTGTACTTGCTTATTTAAAGCAGCAGTGAGAGACCGATGGAACCCAATGGACACTAGATCTACTGTAACATAAGCAGGAACACATACTCCCATTCATGCTACCATCTGCGCTATACCTTATCACAAGCAAGTCAGAGGTGTAAACAGCATGGGTTGAGGTTATGGACTCCCCGCCCCCCCACTCCCCCAGTCTGTCCTATGGAGAAAACCTCAGATAAAGGTGATGGGGCACAGATAGGTCTGCAACCATGGGGTTTACCTTCTGGAGCTAGTAACGTCTGGTTGCCTCAAGAGAAATCCTTTTACCTTTTTCAGTACTGGTTCCATATTTCCTCCAAATCACTCCCCTCTGGTCTTCCAGGAGGAGCTCAGCATCTTCAAGGAGGTTCTTCTCAGTCTATTCCTGATAGTAGCTCTCTGTCCTGGAGCCTGTTAGAGGTTGGGACAGAGAAGCCAGACTGGAAGTCTGTTTTTCTCCTTAAAACTTGGTCAGGCTCAAATGCCTCAGAGACTTCTTGAGGCATTTTCAGCTCCACAGCCTGGCTGAATTTCATTCCAAGATCAGATAAGAAATCATGCTCATTTAGCAATGACTCAGACAGCCCAGTGTCACGATGGAAGAATTGACAAACAAAAAGTCAGGACTTGGGGTTCTCTTGAAGGATAACATGAGCAGAAGACTATTCATGTCTATCACTTTAGTGTGGAGGAAAAGGCTGCTTCAAGAATGAGATGATTCACTGAAAGTTGGGCAGTTAGAGTGCAGGAAGATAGAGGCATATCTTCAGACTGTAATGTTAAATTAAGTAAATCAGATGCTTCAGCATAAATATTATATAGCTTCTCTTATATGAGAAACCCAAAGTTAAAATATTAAAAAAAAAAAACAAACTGTAACGTACATAATAGGAAACATGGAGATAGATTGTTTACAAATGATACAGGGACCTAAAGATTGGCAGCGGATTAAGGAAAAAATGAATTAAGATATATGAGATACATTCAGTACATGTATCTATTCCCTAAGGTGAATGTAAACATTAAGTACTATTAAAAATTCATAGCATTAATATGTCCACATACTAATAAAAATTTCAGTGCAGACAAAGCCAAACAAAACAAAGAAAGAAAGTCAGATGGGTTTGCTCATCTCATGCAGGTTTTGAGGGCCATGGATAGGAAGACTAGATTTAACCTGAGCTAGTGGGGAACTAGTTTAAAATTTCTAATCAGGGAAGAAACAGGACTTGGTACGTGTTTTACAAATACTATCCTAGGAGAAGGTGGAAAAGATGTTGTAAAGCCCTGAAGGATGAGTGAAAGCGCTGTAAATTTATCTCAACCTCTTTACTTCTGTTTGGAGAAGCAAAAACAAATAGAAAAATAACTTTTAAAGAAATATAAATTAACACAATGTACTAGAATACATCAAAGAATTAGGTAAGGGAATGACAAATGGTTATAGAGTTCTAAAAGAGAGAACAGAGTTGCAACTTAAACTGGAGATCAAGGTATTCTTGACAGCAATTTAAAGCCAAATTAAATGAAGGAAAAATGAAGTCAAAGATGAGTGTAGCGTGTAGCACAGTGATGCTAACCATGGACACTGGGTCAAGACAGCATATGATTACATATTGAATTTCCAACTCAATCACCATATGATCTAGACCAGAGGTTTAACCACTTGTGCCTTGGATACTTCATCTATACAATGAGTGCAAGCACAGTACACACCTCACTGGCTGTCGTGAGTATTAAGCGAATCAAAATAATTGAAGTACCAGAAAATATCCACTCCCCAAGTAAATGCTGAGTGCACTGAAGACAATTCTCTTCTTCTCCAGTTGAAACAGATCCAACACGATCCAATTTGTACTCCGCGTGCCTCACTGGTTCTGTGGGGACAGATGTCATCTTGCATGTGTGGTGAGTGTTGGCGTCAGCTGGTAACAGATTATCTGGAAGTGTTAAAAGTCAGTCATTTTTGGTAGAGAAGGTGAACCAGGGTTTTCTCTCTATCCCTTTCCTGTGGCTGCTACAATAAATTTCTACAAGCTTAGTGGCATGATCAATGAGTGCATTCCCCAGCAGTTCTGAGGTCAGAGATCTAGGATGGACTGCAGGGCTGCATTTTTTCTGGAAGCTCTTAGGACAACATGTTTCCTTGCCTTTTCCAGGTTTCAAACACACCTCTCTTCTTGTCTGATGTTCTTTTTCTTTGTTCAAAGCCAGCAGTGCAGCATTTTCACTCCTCTGTCCTCTGCTCATACCCTCACTCACATTTTCTCTGACTGCGGCCCTACTGAGTCTTCCAGTAAGAATATTTGTGAGGAGAAAGAGATGTGCGTCCTGAGAACCCACCACATTGAGTCAGGGAGGTTTCAACCAGAAGACAACTAGCCTGCCTTCCTGGTGAGTGCACACGACTGGCGCAGACTTCAGGAAGAGAAAGAGCTGTGCCTCCCATATGCCTACCGGCGCATGGGCTGAAAATCAAGGACATCCCCACCCCACCCCCCATAAGCAACCTGCTGGTTCAGAGGACTGGTTAAGTTGTTAGCAACTGTGGTACATAAAGCAACTAAGTGCTTGTATTTGGTTGATTTTGCAGGCCTGGAGCCAGCAGTCTGAGCATCTCTTGGGAAGATGGCAGTATGAAATGTAGCACATATAGGGGATTCTCTTCTGTCTTGTCTTTGAGGCCCAATATTGTTCTCATTGTTTTGCTTTATTCTGATTTTTTTTGCTTTATTTCATATTCTGTTTTTATTGACTTTATTCTGTTTTGCTTTTGGTTTGATTTTACTATACCTAATGGAATGGTCAACTATTCTGAAAATAACAAGATATACTATAGTAGCTATTGCTTTCCTAGTATCTTTCTGTGAAGTTCTGTACCAGTTCTACAGCTTTGTTTTGATTGACTTTGTTCTGTTCTGTTTTGTTGGATTTTACTATCTTTAAAATAAAAAAAAGAACATTTGTGATTACACTGTGTCTGGCTGTTCCCTCTAACTCAAGATCCATAACTTAATCACCTCTCTCATTACATGCAAAGTCCCTCTTATTGTGTGAGCAAACTATCACAGTGTCTGGAGAGCAGAACATAGACTTCTTTACAAAGCCTTTATTTAGACTTTCACACACCTCTATCCCTTTGACCATGATCACTTCATGTGGAATTTCTGGCAGAGGTGATGCAGTGGGGAACAGTGTTTGACTGACATCCACAGAGCATTGTGTGATATGCTGGATTGTTGAGAGTCTCTGGCAATGAAATGTCTCAGATGCTGTTTCCATAGGACACAGTGTCTTCTCAATCTGTTCTCATTTTGAGAGGTGTACACACATACATCAACCTCCTTGTCTCCAGTCACCCACCCTGTTTCTTTTAAGTTCCTAACCGAACAGCAAACTGTTTTTCTACAAATGACTCCAATTTACTTTTCTTATTGTTGAACAGCATTCTATTGTTCTATTATTTTATTTATCTATTGATAGACAATGTTTTCACATGTTTTATCTTTCATTAGGTTCAATGTTTCTGCTGAATGCTTAAGATCTTTGATTGATCTTGATCTTGTCTTAAGATGTGGTGAAATGTATGGGTCCTATTTCAATCTTCTGCAAACAGACCTCCAGTTTTTCCAGTGCCATTTGTTGAATAGGTTATCTTTCCTCCAATAAATGATTTAGGTCCCTTTGTCAAAGACCAAATAGCTGAATGTGTCCTGGTATGTTTCTGTACCCTCTATTCCATTCCATTGGTCCACATGTTTGTTTTTATGACAGTTTTTTTTAATCACTATGACTTTATAGTACAACTTATAGTCAGGTAATATAATACCTCCCACTTTGTTCTTGTTGCCCAAAATTACTTTTTCTATTCTGGGTCTCTTTTGTTCCATATGAATTTTAGGATTGTTTTTTTCTAGATCTGTGAAGTATGCTGTTGATATTTTGATTGGGGTTGCACTGAACTGGTATAACACCTTTGGAATATGGCCATTTTGACAGTATTGGTTATGCCTATCTAGGAGTAGGGAACATTTTTACATTTTTGGGGGGAGTACCAGGGATTGAACTCACGACCTTGTGCATTCCAGGCAGGTGCTTGTGCTGCAGAGCTAAACCCCCAGTCTACATTTTCTGATGTCCTTTTCAATCTCCTTTTCCAGAGTACTGTAGTTTTCTTTGTAGAGATCTTTCATCTCCTTGGTTAGTTTAATTGTGGGCTATTTCTTTTTTGATCATGAAAATCAGGGTACAGGCACCTGTAGGAATGGAAAGTCAGGTTTGACCATTTCCTCAAGTACCTCTGCTCATCAGGAGGTATCTTATTTCTCCATTAATTTTTTTTTTTTTGTGGCACTGGAGATCGAACTCACAACCTCGTGCCTGCCAGACAGGCGCTTAAGCCACAGAGCCAAACTCCCAGCCCTAGTTTTTTGAGGCAGGTTTGTACAATGTAGCCCAAGCCAGCCTCAAACTCACAACACTCCTCCTACCTCAGCCTCCTGAGTGCTGGGATTAAAGGCGTGCAACACCATGCCCAGCTTCTCCATTAATTTGGAAAGATAGTTTTTCAGGGTACATCAATTTGGGTTGGAAGCTGTTTTCTATCAGTGCTTGAATTACTTCACTGCAAGCTTGGCTTAACTTGAGGGTTTATGTTGAGAGGTCAGCCATGATCCTGATGGACTTTGTTTTTTTTTTTTTTTTTTTTTTTTGGTACTGGGGATCGAACTCACAACCTCACATTTGCCAGGCAGGTGCTTGTGCCACTGAGCTATATTCCAGAGCTTGGACTTTCCTTTATAGGTGATCTGTTTCTTTTCTCTGACAGCTTTTAATATTCTGTTATTGTGCTGAATATCTGGGATCTCGATTGTTTTAAGTCTGGGTGTACATTTATTTTGGTTATGGCTAATTGGGGTCCTATATTCCTCACTTATCTGTGTCAGATTTCTTTTCCCGTGCTTGGAAAATTTTCTGCTATTACTTCTGCATATCGTTTCTCAATGTCATTTGTGTTGATGCTCACATTTTCATTGACACCAATTATTCTTACATTATTTTTCTTTGCATTGTCTTATAGCTGTTGAATTGTTATTTCATGATCTTTCATTATTTTCAAGAGCTCTTTCCTTTCATGATCACTAGCCAAGATCCTGTCTTCAAGGTCTGAGATCTGTCTTCAGATTTGTTCAAGCATTTTGCCAACTTTCGATGGAATATTTAATTTCCTGGATAGCTATTTGAATCTGTTGCATGTATTCTGTTCCTTTCCTATATTGATCATTTGGGCTTTCCATTCTTTTTTTAAAAATTTATTTTAAAGATAGTAAAATTCAATGAAACATAACAGAACAAAGTCAATCAAAACAAAGCAGTAGAACTGGTGCAGAACTTCAAGGAAAGATACTAAGAAAACAATAGCTACTATAGTGTATCTTGTTATCTTCACAACAGATGACCATTCCATCAGGTATAGTAAAATCAAACCAAAACCAAACAGAATAAAAACAATAAAAGCAGAATATGAAATACAGCAAAAAAATTAATCAGAATAAAGCAAAACATTGAGAACAATATTGGGCCTCAAAGACAAGACAGAAGAGAATCCTCCATATTTGTTACATTGCATACTGTCATCTTCCCAAGAGACGCTCAGACTGCCAGCCCCAGGCCTGCAAAATCAACCAAACAATACAAGCATTTAGTTGCTTTATGTACCTTAGATGCTATCAACTTAACTGGTCCTCTGAACCAGCAGGTTGTTTACAGGGTGGGGGTGTGTCCTTGATTCTCAGCCCATGCACCAGTAGGCTTACAGGAGGCACAGATTTTTCTCTTCCTGGAGTCTGCGCTGGTTGTGCCACTCACCAGGAAGGCAGGTTAGTTGTCTTCTGGTTGGAACTTCCTTGACCCAACATGGTGGGTTCTCAGGAGGCATGGATCATTCTCTTCCTGGAGTCCACGCTGGTTATGTGCCAGTCACCAGGAAGACAGGCTAGTTGTCTTCTGGTTGGATCCTTCCTGACCCTACATGGCAGGTTCTCGGGAGGCACAAATAATTCTCCTTCCATCCTTTTCTTACCATCATCTTTTTTTTTTAAATCTGTCTCTAGTTTAGATTTGCCAAGCAATTCCTTTATAAATGTAAACATTTCTTTTTTTTACCTGAGAGATTATTTCTGGTCTGATTTCCTCCATAGTCTCATGGATTTGTTTCTTTACTTTGGTTGCTATCATTTCAGAAAGGTCAGGTGAATGTCTCCCATTTTCCTGTATGTTGTTGTCTCCTGGACTTGTTTTGGGTGGGCTGGAGGTCTGAGATTGCATCTTGCTTCTGTATCTTCTCATTTTCTTTCCTTTTGCTTTTTTTTGAATTTTATTTTGAAGATTGTAAAATTCAACAAAACATAACAGAACGAAGTCAATCAAAACAAAGCAGTAGCACTGGTATGGAACTTCAAAGCAAGACACTAAGAAAACAATTGCTACTATAGTATATCTTGCTATCTTCACAATAGTTGACCATTCCATCAGGTATGGTAAAATCAAACCAAAACAAAACAGAACAAAATCAATCAAAACAGAATATGAAATAAAGCAAAAAAAATTATTCAGAAATAAAGACAAAACAATGAGAACAATATTGGGCCTCAAATACAAGATAGAAGAGAATGCCCCATATTTGCTACATTACATACTGTCATCTTCCCAAGAGATGCTCAGACTGCTGGCCCTAGGCCTGAAAAATCAACCAAACAATACAAGCATTTAGTTGCTTTATGTACCTTAGTTGCTATCAACTTAGTCGGCCCTCCGAACCAGCAGGTTACTTATGGGAGGTGGGGTGGGGATGTCCTTGATTTTCAGCCTGTGTGCCGGTAGGCATATAGGAGGCACAGATCTTTCTCTCCCTGGAGTCTGTGCCAGTCGCACCATTCACCAGAAAGGCAGGCTAGTTGTTTTCTGGTTAGAACCTCCCTGACCCAACCGTCTTCTCATTTTCCATTTCAATTTTTTTTTAATTTTGTTTTCTGTGTTGATCCTTGTAAGTTTTTGTATAGGTAGCTCTATCACTAGTATCAAGTCCTCTTGAGGAAAAGTCTGTTCCTCAATGATGTCTTCTGTGTGTAGGAGGTTCTTGGCTTCTGTCTGATTCAAGATCTTATCTTCCCAGTTAAATAAGAGTGAGCTATTGGTGTGTGTTCCTAGTTCTTTGGTGCTGGGCTGTGGTGAGATTATTACCCCAGAACACCTGTTGACTCATGTCGTTATTGTTGCTTCAGATTGTTCACGCCAGTAGTCCTAATTGTGCAATCTGTGTGCCCTAGTTGGGATTCCACTGTGGTCTCTGAGCCTTTTTTGAGTGGTTCACCTCAGCTGTGGGTGCAGTGAGGGGAGGGGTCATTCTCTGGGTCTCAGGGTGGCAGTGGTGATGGGGAGAGGTCACCTTCTGGGCCTTCACTTGGGTCCTGGGAAGATGATGGTGTAGGGGCCAGCCTCCATGCCTTCACCTAGGTCACCAGGAAGATGGCAATGGGAGGAGTCACCCTCAAGATATTTTTAAAGTTGGTAACATATTTCCATCTAGATTGTTAACTGATCAAAATAATAAAAAAATGGTTTCATAGGTGCAATGTCTATTATTTTCGGTGTACAAAGATTTAAGTTTATTTTCATGATCATATACATATGTATGTAACACTTAAAAGTGTTAACTTGTTATGATTTGGTTTTCATAGCCATATAAAATCATTATTCAGATAAATAAGTAGAGACTTGCTGGACTTGGAAAACTGCAGACAAATCTCCCCTGTGGCTATAAAACCAGCTGCCTGAACAAATTTGTTCAGATTTCTCCACTGGTAAGTGACATCTGTGGCTTTTACAGAGATGTGTCACACCCTAACAAACATGTTAAATAAATTATGATAATATATTTAAGTTGGCTATAATTAAAAAGTTAAGACATTTTATGTCTAAAGCAATGAAGCTTTCTTAAAGATACTAAAATACTCTTGGTTAAGCTTACAGAATTAGATTAAATAGCAAAGGATCTTTATTTCACTAGAAGTTTCTTATGTTGTCTAAGACTTTTTGGTTACTAAAAACTGAGCTTTAAGATTTAAACAGTATTTGAATGTTAACCTATAAAACATTTTCAATCATCAGTTTATAATTGATTAAACAACGATTATCTCAGTTTATAGCTATATATTTAAAAAGTTATATATATATATCTAAAAACAAAATATTCTGTGAGTCTAAGCTTTAAAGTTAAGTTCCTAAAGTTATGACTACATAAGTTTAATACAAATAAAATTACTAACAGGTCCTCTCTTTTATACAATATATGTTTAGACCATAGGCATATAAAATGATCAAGATTTTTTGATATCTCTTTAAGTTTGGCTCTGCTATTTAAAAACTTGAACTATGTCTATTAACTTTTATTAAGTTATGTAATTATATAAATGAAATACACTTAATAGTGGATATTCTCTATTTGAGAACAATAGCACTGCTTCCTAAACTTATAATAGGTCTAAACATGCCCATTAATTTTTGTGAGTTAAGTTACAGCCTATAATCTTGTTGCTGGAGTCTAACTGTTGCCTTAAAAATAAAAATTATATGAATACATATAAATATATAACTTCTATATAGCTCTGATGCTAATTATTGCTAACTTCATGATATACGAAAAGCATTTGTGTTTGCCAAGTGTACACGCCTTGAAAGACAAAACTTTAATATTCAATCATGTTGATGACTTCCAAGCTAAACTTGTTTATGATGGTGAACTTCTTTAGGTTCAAACATCTGGCTTTCTATTACCTTTGTTTCAGCTACTTGTGATAAAATACACCTATCAATTTAACACGAGACAGGCAGCCAGATGATGTTTATATGTTTGTTATGTAATCATATTATAACATTTAGAAGTACCTAAACAATTTGCAGTCCAGGCCATGTCACTCTAAGGAGTAAATATTGGGCAATAATAACCTACAAAGTGTATCTATAAACAAGCACATGCTACTTAAGTGGCCCTCTATTAAAAGGTAACAAATTTAGATAAAACTTACATTAAGCCATTTAATAGTTTATACTTAGATAAAGATAACTGGCTAAAAATTATTTTATACTAAAATAAAAAATTTTAATGTATTTTAGAGATAAACACCTATGGTTTTATATAATAATGCCATATAATTGTTATGCTAAGATGTTGCTTGCTCCTGATTTCAAATTTTCCCTAAAAAGCTTTATAACAATTATCTGTTAACATTCTACAAAAATTTGACTTCTAAGACAACCATGATTGGTAAAAATAACAGTTCTTTGGCCATACTTTATATTTCAAAGTGTTTGATAGCAAGCAAAGTGGCTCTGCACATGGGGGGGGGGCGGAGAGAGAGAGAGAGAGAGGCAGAGACATAAAGAGAGAGTTAGAGAGAGATTTTAATTAGCACACATCTCACTTTAACTTTGTCTTAAGTATTCAGCAGCAAAGTACAACCAAAAAGTCAAAAAGCCGCCCCCCAACAAACAAACAAACAGCCCCCCAAAACTTCTTATGGAGTCTTTGAAGCTGAACATTTAAAAATATGAAACAGCCAAGCATGGTGGCACACGCCTTTAATCCCAGCACTCGGGAGGCTGAGGTAGGAGGAGCATTGTGAGTTCGAGGTCAGCTTGGGCTACAACGTGAGCATAAGGCAGGTCTGAACTTCACAGTGTGACCCTGCCTTAAAAAACTAGGGCCTAGAATATGGCTCAGCGGTTTAAGTGCCTGTCTGGCAGGTGTGAGACTGTGAGTTTGAACTCTGGTGCCGCAAATAAATAAATAAATAAATAAAAATAAAAAATAAAAAAAATAAAAAATAGCCACAAAAATATCCAAATAGACCCTTCTGCCAACCACCATGCTCACTTTCCTTCTGAAAAACTGTGTACACAGCAGGACTCCTTCCTTTTCTGAGGTGATTTTAATGGCTTTTTGGTGTATCGAAGTTTGCCTTTTGTAAACTCTGAGTTCCGTTCCTTCCTATCTTCCTCCCCTTCCCTTTTTTTCCCTTCCCCTAGTGATGGGCTTTTTCTTTTCTCTCTTTAGTTCATCTGGTTTCCTTTTTAAGTAATGTGGAACAAAGTGGTTTATTTTGCACTGTGATCTTGAATATTGTGTTCCTTTTTTTCATAAGGCAACTCGATTGTAAACTTCACGCAACTATAGAATGGGGGAAAAGAACAAGCTGTGCCTGTCTCTCCTCTCTCTTCAATACACCAACCCACTGCACACACATCCACACCACCGCCACTGCTCGTGAATGTATTTTCTGTTAGCTGAGTTTACATATGATATTTTAGTGTTTCTGCAAGTTCTATTTGTTAGTTCCTGTATGAAAGATTGTGTGTGTGGGAAATATGTTGTGCCATTAGTTTTTTCTGTAGTGATACCCATTACCATATTTATCCATTTGTAACTAAATTATGGTATCAACTTACTACAGAATAAGCAATCTTTCTAAAGATTTTTTCATAACTATAAGTATGTACAATTGTGGGCATGAGCTGTTTCAGATATCTATTTGAAGGTTTTAAGTGGTTTGATCATGCCTTGTGATGTTTTGAAATACAGAAATACAATAAAATGTGTTAAAACTGCAAAAAAAAATATAAAAATAATACTAATACAGTCTAGTTGTAATCACTACACTAAAGCTACCCTGGTAACAAGTCGCTATATGCACCTGTAGTTCATCACTACTATGGTTTATTAAAGCAAAAAAGTCAGAGTGGCAGGCATAAAGGCTCAAAAAGAGATTTAAATTTCTTCACTAAAATAGTCCTTCAATACCAAAAGCCCTCGATCTCCTGGGGTACAAACCAGAAAAAACTTACATTCATAAATGAAACTTGTTATCTTGAATAAATAAGGCGCATAAGTAGTAAAGGACCTAAAAACAATAAAAATTCAGACATAGATAATCTTAAAAACAGACAAGCTAAGACTCAGGTGTTTTTTTTGTTTTGTTTTGTTTTGTTTTTTATCACAGTAGTTTTGTAGTGTAATTTCAAGTCGGGGATTGTGATGCCTCCTGCCTTGCCTTTGTTGCTGAGAATTATTTTGACTATTCTAAATCTCTTCTGGTTCCAAATGAATTTTAGGAATGTTTTCACTAGTTCTGGTATTTTGATTGGGATTGCATTAAATCTGCATAACAGTTTTGGGAGTTTGACCATTTTCACTATGTTGATTTTTTCCTACCCATGAGCAAGGAATATCTTTACATTTTTGATATCCTCTTTGATCTCCTTAGAACGCTGTAATTTTTCAACATATAGGTCTTTTACTTATTTTGTTAGATTGATTCCTAAGTATTTCAATTTTTTGGATGCTATTGTGAAAGGTGTGATTTCTCTAATTTCTCTCTCAGTGAGTTTGTTGCTTGTGTACTAGAATACTATCGATTGTTGAGTGTTGACTTGTATCCAGCTACCCTACTGAATTTGGTTATTAATTCTATAAGTCATTTGGAGGAGTTTTTGGGGTCTTTTTTTTTAGACTCATGGGATCTGCAAATAATGAAAATTTAACTTCTTTCTTTCCTATCCTTATTCCTTTTCTTTTTCTAATTGCTATTAGAAAAATTTCTAATTTTTATTTCTGATTGCTCTGGCTAATGTTTTCTTAACTATATTGAATAGGAGTGGTGACAGTGGACATCTTTGTCTTGTTTCTGAATTTAGAGTGAAAGTTTTCAGTTTTTGACCATTTAGTATGATATTAGCTGTTTGTTTGCCATAGATGGCTTTTATCTGATTGAGATAAAGACTATCTATTGCAATTTTCCACAGGTTTTTTTTCATGAATGAGTGCTGAATTTTTTCAAATACTTTTTCTGTATCTATTGAGATGATCATGTGATTTTTTGTCTTTGACTCTGTTAATATGGTGTACTACATTTATTGATTTGCATATGTTGAAACATTCCTGCATTCCTGGGATGAATCTCACTTGGTCATGGTGTACAATCTTCTTAATGAATCGCTGCATTCTGTTTGCCAGTATCTTATTGAGGATTTTTGCATCTATGTTCATTAGGGAGATTAGTCTATAGTTTTCTTTTCAGGTTGAGTCCTTCTTTCTTCCAGGAATGATTTTGGTAACATTGCTTCCTTTTCAATTTCATTGAAGAGTTTTGGCATTATATCCTCTCTAAATTTCTTGTAGAATTCAGCAGTGAATCTATTAGGACCTGGGCTTTTCTCTGTTGGTAAGTTTTTAATTATATTTTCAATTTATTTGACTGATTTTAGGTTATTTAGAATTTTTATATCTTCTTGATTTAGTTTTCACAATCCCTATTTATCTAGGAATCTGTCCATCTCTTCTGTGTTTTCTGTCTTTTCAGAGTACAGATATGGATGCTCTTCTGTATTTCCACAGGGTCTTTTGTGAATTCACATTTTGCACTCGTAATTGCATGGATTTGAGTCTTGTCTTTCCTCTTTTTTGATAAGGTTGTCTAAGAGTTTGTCAATTTTATTTAATCTTTCAAAGAACAAACTCTTTGATTCATTGGTTCTTTGTATTGTTTTCTTAGTCTCAGTTGCATTAATTTTTGCTCTGATCTTTATAATTTCCTCCCTTCTATGGGCTTTGAGCTTGATTTATTCTTTTTCTGGAAGTTTGAGGTTCAACATTAGGTTGTTTATTTGAGCTCATTCTCTTTTGCTGATGTGAGAATTCACCACTACAAACCTCCCTCTTAGGACTACTTTCATTGCATTCTGTAAGTTCTGGTATGTTGCAATGACTTTATCATTTAATTGTAGATACTGTTTAATTTCTTCTTTAATTTCATTTGTGACCCATTGGTTGTTCAGGAGGGTGTTATTTAATTTCCATGTGTTTATGTAGTTTTTGCAGTTTCTATTGCCATTGATTTCAATTTTTGTTGCACTATGGTCAGTTAATATGCATGGGATAATTTCAGTTCCTCTACATTTACATAAGCACTTTCTGTGGTCTAGTGTGTGGTCTATTTTGAAGAACATTTCTTGTGCAGCTGAGAAGAATGTGTGTTCTGATGTTGTGGAGTGGAACACTGTAGATATCTATGAAGGCCACTTATTCACAGGTTTGGTTTGGTTCGGATGTTTCTTTTTTGATTTTTTACCTAGTTGATCTATCTATTTGTGGCAGTGGGTATTAAGGTTCCCCTATACAATTGTGTTAGATTTTCCTGTCTGTTCATATTTGTTTTATGTAGTTGAGTGCACTGGTATTTGGCACATATATCTTTATGTTTGCTACTTCTTCTTGGAGTTTTTTTTTAACAAGAACATAGTGATGTTCTTTGCCTCTTTTGATCTATCTTGGCTTGAAGTTCATATTGTATGCAAATAGAATAGATTCCCTCGCTTTTTTCTGGGTTCCTGTTAAATTGGGTATTGTTTGCTATCCTTTGACTTTCAATCTATACATCTTTTTGGGTTAAATATGTTTCCTGAATGCAGCATATTGTTGGATCATCCTTCTTTATCCACTGTGCCAGTCTATTTCTTGATTGGTGAATTGAGACCATTTCCATTGATGGTTATAGCTGATAAAATCAGAATGGTATGGGCAAAAAACAAAACAAAACAAAACAAAACAAAACAAAACAAAACAAGAAAACCAGACCTAGAGATCAGTGGAACAGAACACAAGATGCAGAAATGCCTCCAAACACACTCAGCTGCCTTATATTTGACAATGGGGCCAAATAGATTCACTGGAAAAAAGATAGCCTCTTTAATAAATGGTGCCAGAAAAACTGACTTCCCGTACGTCAAAGGCTAAAGTTAGATGCATGTCTATCACCATGCACCAAACTAAAATTGAAATGGATCAAAAAAACTAAATATTAAAACACAAACACTAAATCCGCTGGAAGAGAGGATTGGCAGAACTCTGGAAGACATAGGTGTAGGCGATGGTTTCATGAACAAAATCCTGATTGCACAGAAAATACTACAAAGAATGAACAACTGGGGTTCTCATTCTATTAAACAACTTTTGCACAGCAAAATGAATCACCAATAGAGTAAAAAGACAACCCACAGAGCATCTGTCTATCTAAGACTTAGTGAGAACTGAAAAAGTCATATTACTCAAACTTAAAGATCCAATCAAAAAATACATATATGAGATGAACACACAGATGAAGGAATATTTCCAGATGAAGAAATATAAAGGTCAAATGAATATGTGAAAAAATGTTCAACATCACTGGACATTTGAGAGATGCAAAGTAAGACAATGCTGAGACTGTGTCTTCAGAAGAAGTGGCTGGCTATTATCAAGCAATCAACCAATCACAAATGCTGGACTGGCTATGGAGAAAAAGGAACCTTTCTCCACTGTTGGTGGGAATGTAGACTGGTGCAACCACTGTTAAATCAGTGTGGAGATTCCTCAAAAATCTAGTATTAGAGGTGCCATTTGACCAAGCCATTGCCCCTCTGAGTATCTTCCCTGTAGAATTAAATATCATACAACCATGATATATGTACACCCATGTTTAAAGTAGCATAGTTTGTAACAGCTAAATCAGGGAGAAAATACAATGTACACACATATGAGACTGATTTATTTCACTTATGAGCTTAGTCTCAAGTTGCATCCACTTACCTATAAAAGTCTCAAGTTTATCCTTCTTTATGACTGAATAGTGTTCCATTGCACAAAAATGTGCTGCTGCAATCCAAGTGAAACCCATGGGAAGGCCCAGAGAATGGCCCTTCCCATCACTGCCCCTGTGGGCCATGCATTCTTAACCTCTTGGTAAAATTTTTTACTTGTTGCCTAGAGGCTTTCAAATTCCAAATGATCATGCAGATGGTGACAACTATAAATGTGCTAGACTTGTTTTACCAAGGTCCACTAGAGTAAACTTGTAAAGTGAGTCCAACAAGACTTCTATCCAACTTTCCTTAGATTAGCTCTCTGGAGAAAATCTCTGACTGCTGTCTCCCCAACATTGAACCTTCTTAGCTAGAAGCAACTAGATTCAGTCTTCATTCCTTCTCCTCTAGTAGCAGTTATGGATATTTCTTCAGAGTTGAGAATATTATAGAGAGCTAAATTAGATAGAAACTAAAAGGCGGAGAGGGATTGGAGTTTTGAGGGATTGGGCCCTTGAAGGTGTCACCACAGAAGATGAGATATGTCAAAATTGAAGCAGGAGCAAATCTAAACAGATTCAGGCTTTAAGATGGAGATACAAAGACCAGGCCTGCAACCTTCTGTAGCAATAAGCAGAAGTTTGAAATCATAATGTAATTAGCACCACCTGGTCCAGTAAGCCTAACTAGTGCATCAGGTACATATGAGGGTGATCAGAACATCCTGACTCATACTCCCACCCCTGCCCAGGAATTCCTTTGTTCTTTCTATGTTAAATGTAGTAGATAAACTTTTTGTGGAGTGATGCTACCTGATATTTTCTCTCCTCTTCATTTGTGCCCCCATGGTCTGCCTTAGGAGAGTTGGGACAACGTGGGGATCTTCTTTACCTTATTTTCCCATGATCCTGTGTGTATGTGTGTCTGTTTTTTAGTTTTGTTTTCTATCTCACCTCCTTTTCCCTTTTTTTTTTTTTTTGGTACTACAGGTTGAGGGCTAGTGGGGAGAACTTGTAGTTCATGTAAAGATATCTAGCAAGATATTGTTTCCTTATGATGTATTTTCAGCTTTATATGTACAATATATGTACACATATATGTTTCAGCTTTATGTGTAGTATTTACCCCTTCATATATTTAATGCATTTGGACTTTGTCCCTGTGTTTTGAAGAAAGAACTATTTCTGATTATAACAGGATGAACAAGTCTGATCACATATCACTTATGGAAGGTAAATTTTGCATTTATGCCTTCACTCATTATCAGTAGTCTATGCTAATTATTATGGGCAGTTGTTTTGTGATGTGACAGAAGTGTAGGAAAGACCCTGAAGGGTGAGTGAAAGAGGAGTGTTGGTCAATAAGGGGGAGGTTGGTAAAAGCAATAGTGATAAGTGAGAAAAATTTGATATGAGGGTCAGATTCTGTTGGAGTACTTTTAGTTGGGTTGAGGGTTTTAAGAAGATATTTGTGGGGCCAAATTGAGATATAGGAGAAGGGTGTGTACTTTGTGATTTAGGAAAGCTATGTGACTGTCAGAATCTATTGATGTTTGTGTACCTGTTATGTGGAAAAGAGATAAGGGAGGATAGAGGCTAGGTAAATATAGAAGACCCAAAGGAACAGGAATAGGAGGATAGAGGTCAGTACACAAGAAGGAAGGAGGGATTGAAAGCAGAATATGGCAAAGTAAAAAATTTGAAGCTAGCGTCACTCTGGTCTCAAAACCAGATAAACACCTTACTAAAAAAATAAAACTACAGGCCAATCTTCTTAACAAATATAGATGAAAAAATCCTTAAGAAGATATTACTAAATAGGATCTCATACATCACCACAAAGATCATACATTATGACTAAGCAGGTTTCACCCAGAGATGCAAGGATGGTTCAACGTGTGGAAAGCAGTAAATATGATACACCAAATAAACAGAAACAAGGAGAAAAATCGTGAGATGATATCAGTAAATGCAGAAAAGGCTTTTGACAGAATTCAGTGCCCCTTATGATCAGATGCCTTAAGAAAATAAGTACAGAATGACCACATATAAATTTGATAAAAGGCTTTTATCACAAACAAATGGTTAAAATAATCTTAAATGGGAAAAACTAAAAATATACCCACTAACATCATGAATGAAACTTCTATTCAACATAGTTTTTGAAGTATTAGACAGAACTAGGAGTCAGCTTGCCTGGAACCACAGTAAGTGTATAGCAGCACATAATTTGTAATAGCTGGATCCTGCAATCAGCCTGTGTATACATCAATAGATGATTGGATAAAGAAAATGTGATATCTACATACAATGGAATATTAGCCAGTTACACAGAAAGGCAAATTTGAGATTTTTATAACAAAATAGTGATGTATCCAACTCTCTATCCCAACAAAAACTCTCAATTTAAAAGCCAATTGGAAAAATTAGAGCTCTTTATTAGCGCAGGCCTGGCAACGCAGTGTCCCCATATGCATAGGGAAGACTGTGCCCCGAGCTGAGGAAACAAACAGCTTTTAGGCAGTAAAACCGCAAACATCTGGGGTGGGGACGGTTTCGGTCATTGGGGGATTTCTAAGCCTGGCTCGGTTTTGGGGGAGTGGCGCAATACAGAACAGGAACAGGGCACTTGGGAAAGTACAACTTGTGTGTATCGGGGCATTACATCCTTATAGGAGCAGGACAAAGGGGGTACTCTCAGGCAACAAGGGGGGTCACATTATAACAAATAGATCCACCCAGAACATATACTGTTGAGTGAAATAAAACAGACACATGAGCTTTAATATCATATGGTATCTCTCATTTCAGAGAGGCAAGGAGCAAACAAAGAGAATAGTAAAGGATGGATAGAAGGGATAAGAGGATGGATCTCTTGCAAGAGGAAAAAAGTCTAAGGGAACAAGGGCAAATGGTGAGGAGGAGGGAAAGAAGCAATGAGAGGAATAAAGATATGCCATGCGCAAGAACCTAGTAGCTTGAATGAATGTGAACATATGCCATAACATGAGCTATGATTAATAAAATTAACAAGCATGAAAAAAGGAGTAGGGAAATTAGAGGAGGAGGGAGGGTGGGAAGGGAAGGGAAAGGAGCTTAAAAAAAAAGAAGGAACAATCTGTAGAATGTATTTGTAACCACTTCCGCATGATGATTGTAAAATGCATGGACTGAAAACATACATGAATACAATTTTTTTAAAGTTAAGAAAATAGAAAAAAGTTATAGATAAGCTAAAGTTAATGATGCGTGACACAAAGACCTTTGCTATGTGCCTCACTTTTCCTTTCAGACCAACATTAGCTAAGCGACTATACTTATAATAGTATGAGTTGATTGCAGTTTGACCATAGTCACCCATGATGATTTTGCCGTATAAGATGCCTTTGAGAAAGACCCTCAGCAGCAACTCAAAAAAGTTATCCAACTTTTTTGGATGATTCCTGTCTCTCAGGAGGCTTCTCTCAATAAGCCTTTCCTATTCTTAAACTCATTTGTCCTTAAATCTATTCTTTTTTTTTTTTT
>RJWM01031626.1:0-22105 GCA_004363535.1 Dasyprocta punctata | reverse complement strand
TGTGTTGGTTACTTTTCTCTCACTGCTAAGACAAAATACCTGATGCCCAAAATGAAGGAAGGAAAGATTTATTTAGCTCACAGTTTGTGGAGGTTTCAGTCCATAATCAGCTGGCTCCAAGGCAGTGATGTGGCACAGGGGCAACACTTCAAGGGAGCAGAAGACAGCAAAAGCAACAAGAACAAAAGAGCAGGGAAGAAGCCGGGCGTGGTGGCGCACGCCTTTAATCCCAGCACTCGGGAGACTGAGGTAGGTGGAGCGTTGTGAGTTCGAGGCCGGCTTGGGCTACAACGCGAGTGCAAGGCCGGCCTGAGCTACATAGTGCGACCCTGCCTCAAAAAACCAGGGCTGGGAGTTTGGCTCAGTGCCTTAAGCGCCTGCCCTGGCAGGCGCGAGGTTGTGAGTTCAATCCCCGGTGCCGCAAAAAAAAAAAAAAAAAAAAAGCAGGGAAGATTATGCCTCTAGGGCAGGTGTAGCACTCAAACCATCTCTGTGCATTTCTCTTGCACAGGCTTGGTGTACAAAGTGAGGACTATGGTCCCCTGCTGAGCAACTTATTTAAACTTCTAAATTTCTCAAGTTAATTCAATGAACAACATCCTGGAGCAGTAAGGGCATATTCTCTACACTCTAGGATATAGAACTGCTGAGTTACTTAGTTAAGCTTCCAGACTTCTCAAATTATATCATCCATTACAACCTCCCTAAGCCCTACTCTGAAGTGCCATCATGATGATAATTAAATATCAACATATGAATTTGGGGGGAGGAGACACAAACATTCAGTCCACTGTTCCACACTGTATCACATCTCTTTACTTATAACTGTGTCTGGCTTTGAAAGTGTACTATGGTCTGGGTCCTGATATCTGTATAGCCTAATCTCCTACTGCTTTCAGCACCCTCCAGGAGCAGTAAAACCAGTGGCCTCCTCCACCCTCAACTGCCACTGTCATTCCCCGCTAGTTCTTAGCCCATTATGTTTCTAGTCTGTTTTTCCTCTCACATACTAGGACTTTTTGTTCTGCTCATACAAATTCCATCTAGATTTTGAGGCCTAGATTCTGTCCTGCCTTCTCTATGGAGCTTTCCTTGGTCATCCCAACACTTTTGGTTCCTCTACTCCAAATTCCTTCAGAAATTATCAATGATGTTTGGCCAACTTGGCATTCTCTCAAACCATGGCACAATTACAAAGGAATCTCTAATTTTGTGCCAATGTAGTACAATGGAAAGGGCAAAGATTCTTTTTGGGAGGGGGGTTGGTTGTTTTTTTAAGACAGTGCCTTGCTGTGTAGTTCGGGTTGGCTTCAAACTCACAGCGATCCTCCTACCTTAGCTTCCCGAGTGCTGGGATTACAAGCATGTGCCACCATGCTGGCCAAGAGCAAGTATTGTAATATCCAGTAATTCTAGATTTCAATTCTTGCTCTCCCTAGCTTGCCTATGAGCATTTACCTTTCAAAGCTCATCTCTTCTGTAACCATGAATAGCAATGTTTATCCTATATATTATGAACTTATATATGCAGTATAAATTATCTGGCATGCAATAGGTTATCAACGGATGTTTTTGCTTTCTTCCTCTTCTCTAGCCTTCATACCACCTAGCACAATTATGTTATTATTATTAACATAGTTACAATTATTATGTTGAACACATAATAAGCATGACTTTACTGAAACACATAAAATATTCAGCCCAGCCTGGGGAACTTAACAATTTAGTGAGACCATGTATCAAAATAAAAAATATAAAAAGGGCTGAGGATTAACTCAGCATGAAGGCCCTGTATTCAATTCCCTGTACCATAAAATAAATCACCTTGTCTACTCGGCCTTGCTGTGTGATTCACTTGTCAAAAAAAAAAAAAATTCTGACCAAACATAGTTTGGGCAGAAAAATGTCCACAAAACCTCAGAGATAAAAAATTAGAGAGACCAGTTGGAGACGGTGTTGGGATAGTTGGCTTTCATAATGCTTTCACCCCTGTCAAGTTCCAGTGAATGGCTATAAAACACCATGAAGGCATTCACAATCCAGGGTACTAGCAAAGGATACATATGGATGTGGAAGCCTAATTCCCATACAATCTGTAACCCTTTAAAAATTCCAAGTACAGTGTTGGAGGAAATTTCTACTCTTCACAGCATGCCAAATTTTGACACATTTTCCTTGACATTCTTTATCTGCTATTATCAGAAAGGGCAGAATTTCTTCTGAAAAAGAAGATACACAGAATATCGGTTTTAAGTGTTATTTTTGTTCTTGAAAAGGCTTCTCATAGTCTTCAAAAGAAAGCTTTTTTCCCTCAGAGATTTATTTTGATAGAATTAGCTGAGCCTTGTCAGGGAGAACAAAATTTTTGTGAGCCTACCATACCAGGAAAATGCCAAATTATATGCTGTAAGTTTCTTGTTTTATTTTATCTGGGTCCAGTCAAAAAGAGAAAAGATTTTGAATCCAGAACTATTAGCATTTGGAGACAAAAGAGAGCCATTCACCAAGGCTCATTTCCCCCAGTCCTACAGCCCCATCTCTCCGATGGGAAATTCTGGAGTCCCTGCATAGCTCTCTTTTGGAGAGCCAGAATCAATTCCCCTGCACCAGGACATCAGCTCCATCCCCTTTCCTCACAAAAAACAAAATGTTAATGACAACATTAAGTCAGCACTGGGATATCCTGGTCACCAAAAGGTAGCATAATACAATGAAAAGAGTTTAGATTTAAAATCACAAACACCCATTTGTGAATCTTAGTTCTCTGACTGTCCATCTCTGCTACATTGGACAAATTGTCTAACCTCTTGTCTAAACCCCAGTTTCCTCATTTTTATTTTATATTATTATTGTTATTACTATTATTTTGTCTTTTTGAGACAGAGTCTTAATATGAAGTTCAGGCTGGCCTTGAACTCACTTTGTAGACCAGGCTGATCTTGAACTTGCAATGATCTCCTGCTGGGATTACAAGTGTGCATCACCACACCCAGCAGTTTTCTCACTTCTAAAGAGGAGACAGTAATATCTAGACTCAAGGGTTACAACTAGGTTTAAAAATTACACACAGTGTCGAACACCTGTAGCCCCACCACTCCGGTAACCTGGGCAATAGAGTAATTTAGAGTCTCTCTCTCAAAATAAAAAAGCAAAAAGCCTGGGAATGTAGCTCACTGCAAAGGCCCTGAGTTCAATAGCCAATACATACATGAAAATGACATGTTAAGTGCCTAATAAACTAGCTAACACAGAGAGCTCAATAAATGATGTGCTATTATGAATGAAAACTGCAACAATGTCATCTGAGAGACACACTTGAGACACAACGGGAAGGTTACAGTGAATAGAAAAAGGCATCAATAGTCCGCAAGTTAGTGAGGACAGAGAAAGAGCAGAGGCTTCATCATGCAGGGCTTTACACAATCGTGCAAATGTCAGATTCTTGTTCTAAGTATGATGGGAAAACTATAATCCACTCTGGCCAGGGGAATAAATGACTCTGTTTACATTCTTAAAGTATGACGTGGGTAGTGATATGGAAAGTAGACTGAGCTGGTGATCAGGAGGCTGCTCCTGCAGTCCAGATGAGACCTGGGCTGGTGAGAGGTGATGACAGGGGTGGTGATGAGAATATGTCTTCATGTTGTAGTTGACAGGTTAATAGATTAGACGCACTGGGTGTAAGAGAGTGGAGGAGAAAAGATCACTTTTAGGCTTTCGCTTGGAGCAATCAGGAGAGCAAAAGAGCCATGAATGAGATAGGAAAGACTGTGGGAGAAGCAGTTTGGGTCAAACAGAGTGAGGAAGGCAGAGCCCTGGTTTGGACATGTGAGTTTTAAGATGTTTATTAACTTCTCCCCTGGTGAGGAGTACGAACTGGACCTCAGAGATGTGAGGTAGAGGAGATTGGCAAGGGAGAAAGTGAAGACAGAGAGAAAAAACTCAAGGCCTAGGACACTGTGATATTTGGAGACTGGAAAAAGCAGGAAAAGCCGTGGTTATTTTTAAGTGAAATGGTGGGGGTGAAAGTCAGATTCCAGTAGGTTTATGAGTGAATGGAAACTTAGAAAATTCCTGTCAGGAGTTTCATTGTAAAGTCTGGAGTAAGAGGGAGAGGGAGTTGCTGGGAGAAGTCAAGTGTCTAGAGAGGATTTTGTTTTCATTTTTTAAGACCAAAAATATATGATAGTGCATGCTAGTGGGAACCCCTGGCAAAGTGTGGGAACTTGATGTGGAGGAAAAAGAAATGAGAATGATTTTCAGGAGTGAACTAAGTCCCTGAGCAGGCGAGAGGAGGAGGTGAGATGTGAATATAAATAGGAGGGTTGGTCTTAGAGACAATGGATTCTAAGAGAAGACCAAGTTTATGGACACAGATACAAGGGGTTAACAGAGTAATTGTTTTGCATATTCCAGAACAGGGCCTGGCCCAGGCCACGTTACAGGAAAGGGTACTGCATCACGGAGGAGGGCATTCTATTGGAGGGAGATTTCACAGCACAGCGTAGGCAAAGTTGGCCTTATTTTTATTCTTATTCCCTTCCCATTGACCCCTCCTATAGTCTCTGTGGCTTTTCTAAGCAGACTCCAGCATGGACACTGCATGCTAATGAGACAATACTTGGTCCAATCTCAGGCACTTGTTTCTGAATAATTAATCTGGCGCTTTACCAGCATGTAGGAGCCTTGGTTTTTCTGATGATTAAATAAAAGACCAAAGCTCTTAACGATCGCCCACTAGCTCTTCGGTTCCATTTGGCTTCACGTCTTATTAGCACACAGGGGAGCCTGGAAAGATCCGATGAAAGAACACTTTCCCTCTCCCCCTATTTGGCCTCTCCACCAAAGCACAGTTCAGACAGCAGAGTCTTCTGCCCCCAGCAAAACAGAGGTGGATGGGATGTCCTGACCAGTCCCATCTCTCACACCATTTTAAATGACACTTGGAACCTCCTGAGCCCCTCCTAACCACTGAAGTGCCTTGTTTTTTGTTTGATTCCTGGCAATCTCGTGTCTCCCTCTTCTAGCATTTCTTTCTTCTGAATGTGATCTCATCAGCTTGTTTCCCAGACTGTACAACATAGGTCCTAAAGTCAAAATAAAAGAGTCTCCTTTCTACTAAAAAATAAAACAATATCACATTGCTCTTAGCTCAAATCTGAAAATGGCAAATAAAAACTCCAGCTTTTAAAGAAACTTTAAGGATGACTTTGAGAGATGAAAGAGAAAGAAGATAAGATGGGGCAGCAGTGATTTTAGAGATACCTCAGAGCTTCCTGAATTCACACAGGGCATCAGAGGCACTGAGATGGCTGAGATTGTTGTGGCAGAAGCAACTGGAAAATGTCCAGAGACTGAAACACAGACAGATTAACATCACCCTGGTGGACACTAATGACTTGCACTTTGAAATGCCAGAGGCTCATACTGCCAGTTAAGACAAGGAGAAAACACATTTCTAGTCTCCAAAGACCTTAGGTCTTTCCAAACTCTGCAGGCAAGTGCAGCCACATGAATTTCTGCAACAGGGTTAGGCAGCCCCTTTGTGCCGCTGGGGGAATCATTGCCAGAGTTGCTATGGGTAGCATAGTCAGTAAAGCTGAAAAAAACAATCACTGAAAACCTCCCAGAGGTTAAGTTAGTAATGATTCAATTTATAATTCAATGCAATCAAGCCTGCAGCATTTCCAAATACCAGCTTATTTTAGTGGTACTAGGCAAGCTACTCTTTCCTCCGAACACTCACAAGCTCAAAAAATGTGGTTCCAAACAGTTTTATGATTTAGCATTGCTAGATAATTAGAATACCATTTCAATCACTGGCATCTGGAGAAAGTAATTTTGTCCCAGCATGGGCATTTCTAGGAAGCAAACAAAAATCAAACAGGAAAGAGCTTGCTGGAAGCTTTCTCCAAAGGAAAATCTTTCAGGAACTGCTGTCAGCTGCAGGAAGGGACTGCTTCCAGAACAATTTGATTAGCAAAATAAATATGAATTTTGAGTACTACAGATCAACAAAAGAATATCTGAGACTAAAAGAAGGACATAGTTAAACATTTTAAATCCCCAAAGAGTAGGAACTGACCAGAGGTAACCTAAATCTCATAATTTCAGTCCTAAATGAATCTAAACTTCATAAGTGACTAGGCTAGTACTTCCAAAACTTGTCAACAAATAACAGGGTACTGCTCCAGGTGCAACAAGCAAGAGGAGATGCAAAACTGGATCTGAGTTTTTAGTATGTTCTGATATAGTTGAGGAGACAAAACTAACAGAATGAAAGGGAAGTCATTAAATGCTAAATTGTGTGATATTGATTTTACGTTGAGTATAAGGAATTTGGAAATGAGAGAAATCAATGTTTTTTGGGACAGAAAAATTTCTGGGAGGAAAAGTAGTAAAAGAGTTCAAATAAATGTAAATATGTCTTCTAATATTCTGTCTGCAATTGTCATCTGTCTTTGTATTAAGGATATCCTTTGAAACAGTATCACAGTCATGGTTAAATATACAGTACTGGCTTTGGAACAAGACTGCCTGGGTTTCAAACCTAGCTCAACAATTCACTCACCCTGGACATGGTGGCATACATGCCTGTAATTCCAGCACTTGGGAAATAAAGGCAGGAGGATCTCTGAGTTCAAGGCCAGCCTGGACTACATAGTGAGACCTGTCTCAAAACAAAACAAAACAAAACACAAACAAACAAACAAACAAACAAAAACCAACCAGTTCACTTACTAGCTGTATAATTTGTGCATTTTAGTTTCTTATAACATGTGGTTAGTAATAGACTTACAGTACTCTTAGGAAAGTTAAATAAGGTAATTTATGTACTGTGCTCAATAAATTTCCATTTGGTGGGAAAGAGTTTTACCTGGGAGTTTGTATAAAATATATGTCACAAGATCTGTAGAAACTGAATACAGTAAGCCCTCTAAGAGTATACAGGGAGGTGGTGAAAGTTTGTAGGGTAGAATTGAGTTGGGACTGTTATCTTTGAAAATTCATTTCTAAGCCTTTTGATTGGCAGACCATTTTGATCTTAGTTTGTTTTTGTTGTTTGTTTGAGACAGAGCCTAGCGATATAGTTCAGGTGGGGCTTGAACTCATTGTGTAGCCCATGCTGTCCTTGAACTCTTGGGATCCTCATACCTCAGCCTCCTGATTGGTGGGATTACAGATGTGCACCACCATACCCCACAGCTTTAGGTTGTTTTGTCCTAAACTTTTGCACAATTTTACTGTGGAACGTTTTGTATATTAGTTTTAATCTCAGTGTGTGTGCGTGTGCGCATGTGTGTTTATGTGTGTGTGTGTGTGCTGGGGATTAAACCCAGGACTCTGCACATGCTAAGAAAGTACCCTATCCTGAGCCACACTCCCAATCCTCTACCCGGTTTTTAAAAAACCCACTTATCTTTGGCTCCTTTGTTAAAAGTTTGAAGGCGAGTTTCTATTTTAATCTTTCACCATTTTCAGTGTGTGGTGGATTGACAACTGGTGGTCAACTTGTTACACCCAGGTGAACTGAATCAGTGTGGTGCCGGGTGTGGATGCCCCACCTGAGGATTGTTGCCAACAACATAAAAAGGAGAACTGGATAGGAAGAAGTGTTGTTGGTTCTCATGTTGCTGTTGGTTCTCCTGGAAGAACTAGTTGAGCGTCTTTCCTGATATCAACTTGGCTGTTCTCATCATCATCTAGAGCTCGAGACCTCATTGTCACTGAGAATGACTGTGGTCCACTTCAGGGGAGCTCTGGTCCTTACTTTGAGCATTGCTTCCTGGCTCAGAAGGGGAAGATGGCATGCTATTCAATCTCCTTTAACAGCTAATCATGCTGTCTTCCTGATATGAACTTGGCTGTTCTCATCATCGGAGGAGCTTGGGTCCTTGCTGTCACTGAGGATGGCTGTGGCACTTTTCAGGGGAGCTTTGGTCCTCACTTTGAGTGTCACTTCCTGGCTCCAGAGCAGATCCCTCAACTTGCTGGCACAGATTCTTTACTGTGCCGGCACAGACTTTCTAGCTTCTACTGTTGACCTTTGGGCCTTCCCAGCAAAGATCTGTGAAACAGACTTGCATGAGTCATTGTTGTGGGCTCTAGGCCTCCAGCTGGACTCGAGGGGGACATTGTTATGGGTTTTAGGTCTCCAAGTGGACTCATGAAGGATGTTGCCATGGGATCTAGGCCCTCAGCTGCATTCTTCAGGTCTTTAGGGTAGGGACAAATTTCCTGCACTTTTTTTTATATTTGACTCTTTGCGTGACTATTATAAAACAATCCTATAAATTTTGTGTCCTGTATTAAATTGTTTTCCTTGCAAACCCTGACTACAACACAGTGTGTTTTTAAAAAATGTAATGAAGTTATGACCAGCGACATGATAAAAAATAGAGACAGGACTAATAAAAATATTTTATAATAATAATAGTTAACACTCATCCATGTCTGAAGAAGCATGCTGCTAAAGAGTTAAACATAGCCAGGGATGTAGCTCAGCAGCGCAGGGCCTATGTGGCAAGTGCAAGACCCTGAATTTCATTCCTGATACCAAAAAAAAATTTTTAAAAGTTAAAACCAGAGAGAATGATGATCCTATGCACAACTCAGTATGTATTAAATCAGGACCCATTTCAGTAGCAAAGATATCACTTAAAATAGCTTAACTATAAAGGCAATTTATCAGTTCCTGTAACTAGGAAGTCCTCCAAAAGAATATGGAAACCTCCAGTGAAGCCATCCAGCATCTTTCCATTCCTTTGCTCTGATTCTCTTTGCATTGTCCTATGAGCTGGTGTCTTGTGGGTAGGGAGGGAAGGCAGGGAGAATAGCGACCTTCAATTACTGATTCACATTTTCATTACTTAGGACTCAAGGATTAGACAGACATCTTTTCTACTAGCTTCAGGTAGTAAAATTCGATGAATGAATGATTCCAATTGGCTTGGTTTGCGTTCCCAGAACAGTCACTCTAGGCAAAAGGATGGGATTCTTTCATGGACTAGGCCTATGCCACCCACTGATCTCTGTGACTAGGTGTGGGGCGACACTGGAAATCAGAACTATGTCTGTAGAGGGATCATTGCAGAACAACAGCAGAGTGCTAACAGTCTATTCCTTGACTTCAGACATGCAGCAACAAACAGAATTCATTAAAGAACTATTTTAATTTAGCATAATACCCAATTGATAAATACCATTCACTCTGCCCTGAAAGAAAAACTAAGGATATGCATCATTTCTACATCCTACTCTGGGTACCATATTTGCAGGTGATTTGCATTCCTCCCATTCAGGCCTGGATGTGGCTCATCATGATCTAGTAATATCCTATAGCTAAATTATGAATTTGCCTATCCAACATGCTCAATTCACAGTAATGGGAAAACCCCCAGATAATCACAGTATAAATCCACACTGAGGAATAGAAAAGGGGGCAAGTAACCAACAGCCATCACTGCTAATCCTGAGTATATTCCATTTCCTGTTGGAAAGACTCCTGATCCTGGTGGTGGGGTGATTTTCTTCTTGGTCTGCAATCTGGCTGTAAGAGTTCTATCTGAGGGAATGATTTTCTTGCCTCTTATTCTGCATGGCCGCATCTGAAATCAATACTGGAAAGAATTCTTGTTTGTGTATTCAGAGAACCTGAGGATTGCTTTAGGCTCTGCACAATTCTGAGTCTCTATTTACAAAGTCATAATTTCTCTGGCGGTATATTTTCCTTAAAATTCAACTAATTACCTGATTTTTAGGGCTGACATTAGTTAGTGACCAATGCCAAAAATCTTATCAAATGGTCTTTGAATCTCAGCCCTGTCATTGCAATTTCTACCCATTGTTTTTATCTTGAGAGCTTTAATCCAACTACTCCCTCTCAGGGAAATGACCCAGGAGGCTAGTCTAGTAGATGCCATAGTTTACTTCACAGACATCCCACTCCAGAATTGAGGTGTTCATTTTCCAAGCTGAAAGTGTTGAGAGCTGATTGGCTTCAGCCATACTTGCCCTCAAGGCCAGGAAGTCAGGGGCACAAAGGCTCAGTAGTCTTAGCTGAAGGCCAGGTAACCTTGAAGGACCTTCTCATATTCAAAACTCTCTGTCGTTCTGGGATCTTCAGTTGCAAGTGAATCATAATTTGATGTCTCCCTCTGCTCTACCATGCTTCCTGAAGTCCTCACAGACACTGTTCCCTAGAGCATGCTCCAACAGTCCTGTGATTAAAGCTGAGCCTCAGAGTAATTTTCCCTGAAGAGCTTGGCAGTGTAACATCATTTGGACCTACCATTCAATTTCTGGAGGAATCCTGGAACATGGTGCTTTACAGAGAGGGAAATTATTGCCTTCATCAGAGAAGAAATATAGAAAAGGAGGAGTTTGGGAGCAGTCCAGTCTTAAGGGTTCTTTCTAGTTTTTTCTGACTTCTCTTGGATCCTCATTTAGCCTTCTGTGATGTCTTCTCCCTTGACTATTTGCACACCAATTTAAGTTAAGGCAGAGAATTCAGCCTTGACAATTTAGCAAAGGCTACTGCCAGTGACCTGAGATGGTGAGTTGCTCAACAAATCTGGGTGCCATTGTCCTTGTACCTTCAAATTTGTTCCTTCTTTTAGGAATGCAAGTGGAGACTAAAACTAGCTAGCTAGCTAACTAAATAAGAAGGGCTAGGGTAGCTCAATGGTAGAGTGCAGGTTTAGCATGTACAAGGCTCCAGGTTTGATCTCCAGCACCATAAAATAAATAAAAACAAATAAAAAAATTTGTATGTGTATATGCATATTCTAACATTGTGACATTTTTTCCCAAGAAATTCCTTAAATCTCTAGCCATCGTAAGTATATCATATTACTGTATTTCTTCATACCAAATTCTACATTAGTTAGGACTCTCAAATGCAAAGAACAGAAACCTCACTAAAGTTGGGTGGCTGAATCAATAGAAATTCATTTACTCATTTTACTGAAGACTTTAAGAGTGGAATTCAGGGACTGCTGGATCCAGAGAATCAAAGTAGATCATCAGCATATTCTCATTCTCCTTGTTCTCATTCCCCTTCCTCCCTCTCTGTCTTTCTCTCCCTCTCCCTTTCCCACTCTCTTTCTCTTGCATCCTCCTATATGCAGACCTTATTATATTGCATCAAAACTGGACTTCCTTCACATGCTAGAGAAGAGGCTGTCTAGAAGCGGGTCTTCCTACCTTCAAGCTTCATGACTTTAAACATCAATGTACCATCTGGAATAGTTCCTTTGGTGAAATACTTTGATTAGGCCAGACTGGATCTCATTTCTGGGTTATTACAGAATCATCACTTTGACCAGGTGATACTTTAGTTAGGCTTGGTCAAGTGACCATCTGTGGGTTCAGGGGTCAAGACCTATTAGAAGAATAAAGAAAACAAGATGGACAGCCAAGACTAGTAGTCTTCAGTCTTGCAACTTAATACAATGTCTTGTTTTATTTATTTATTTTTCTTTCTTTTCTGCAGTCCTGGAAATTGAACCCAGGGTAGGCAAGTACTCTGCCACAGAGCTACCAGCTCTTCATATATTTTTTTTACTAAACCCAAGCAAACTCTTTTAGTCTTTCTTCTCTCAATGAAACCAAAATTATCAGAAAGTTGTGTCAAAGTGTCCAGGGAAAATTATTTTTTAATACTTCAGAAAGACACAAGTAGACAGAAACTACATTATACATGTCTAGAGAAAATACATTTTCTAGTTCCTTAAATATAAAACAAAACAAAAAAAAATCAGTTAACCAGGAGGTATAAGAAACCCATGTCAAATTTTAGTAATCAAGATGACTGTTCAATAAAGACTTCCTAAAGTTTACTTTCAGCTATTATAAGGATTATAACCATTTTCTGTCTTGAAGGGACTCATGCCAATTATGTTTAACTACCTTTCTATATTGATTTATCCAGACACTATCTGCCCTATGGGAAACACATAAACTTTCTAGCCTTCACACATGGAGCACTGGGGAAATATCAGCAACAAGCTGTTATTGCCAGCATGGGTTACTTTCTCATAGTAAATGACCCTGCATCTGTCTTGCCCGTTTTGTGCTTATGAAAGAACTGTCATTTGACACAAGTGTTGCTGAAGGGTGTAGCAATGACGAATTGGACCTCCGTTTATAATGAGAATCTTGGGGCTGTATGCAAACAAGGATCTGAGCAGAATATTCTTTTGAATAATTGGGAATTACATACATGAATAAATTTGAATATGAAAAATGTAGTCACAGATGGGAGAAGCCCTCGATTCATCAGATAAGTTGCCTTAAGAGAAAACACAATCACAGCTAAACATTAAATCTGCTGCTTAAAATATGTTCAGGGTTTTAAGCAAAACAGGCACTTAAACTCAAGGCGATCACTTGGTTCTTAGCTAACACCATTTTAAATGTGTTTGTGTGAAAACTAGAGGAGACTCCAAAAAGGCCCACAGACAGCGATGAATGATCTGTTATATTTTCTAATTCTTTGTGATTCTTATAAACTATTAAAAAGAAAAGAGAGGTTCATTACCCAAAGAGAAACAAGAGTAATGACCACTGCCTTCTAGATTTCCCATTTAGGGTTCTGAGTGCCATACTTTCATCTCAGAATTTTTTTGTTTTGGTTTTGGTACAGGGGATTGAACTCACAACCTCATGCCTGCCAGGCAGGCGCTTACGCCACTGAGTTAAATCCCCGGTCCTATTTTTTGAGACAGGGTCTCACTGTGCAATTCAGGCTGGCCTTGAGCTCACTTTGTAGCCCAGACTGCTCTCGAACTCACAACGATCCTCCTGTCTCAGACTGCTGGGATTAAAGGCATGTACCACCAAGCCTGGCTTCAGCTCAGAATTTTGCAGATAAATATTTCCTTTTTTATTTTTAAACTTTGGCCCTAAAGAAAAATCTTTGTCTTAGATTGTAAAGTCTATAATCTCAGATGTTTAATATTTATGTAAGATGAAATGACAACATATTTTGATGACTGAGTCACTACTAGTTGGAGAAATCAACCAGCCAGGTTCCCATGAGCAACTCTCAGGAGTCCAGCAGGGAACGTTTGCCTACGTGGTACCTTTATCTACTTTGTATTTATAGTAATATGATTAAATATGGCATTCTTCAAATTCCAAGTCTTGCCAAATTAGTAAACAGAAACATAAAGATGCAGCCAGCATTTAAGTTCCTTTCCTCTGTTAACATCTTTAAACACACTAAGTTAGAATAGTAAAATGACCATTCACGTACCTATCACTTGGATTCAATAATTATCAAGATACTGTCATATTTGGTCCTTCTTTTTTTTCTTTGAAAAAGTACCTTAAAGATAATTCTAGACGTCATGTCAATTTACTAATAGATATGCTGGTGCCAACATATTTCCAAATCTAAAAATATATTTTGTCTTACAAAACCACAAAGCCATTATCACACCTTAAAAAATTAGTAGTAATTTTTGGTATTGTGCAGTGCATAGTCTACAAACAAATTTCCTGGAATGTCTCAAAAAATATCTTATTATAGTCAGTTCCTTCATAGTAGGATCAATCAACATTTTGAAAAAAATGAAACACAAGGAAATAAATGAGCTAATATCCAAGAGCACCACATGTAGTAATTCTGATTATTGTTTCACAGATTTATTTTTTGTACATATGCATTTGTATATAAAATAGTTCATAAAATGTAGTTCTTACTATTGGTCACAGTCAGAAAAGCCTGGGAGCCACAGTGATAGTGACTGTCTTCTTTCCTTGACAAGCTCTGGAGGGGACCTCAGGGGGTTCTGGGTCAAGAAACATTTTTGTCAGTGTCTTCCATTGTGGCAGGAACACGACTCTCTCAGAGGGGTGCAGCTGAGCATGTGCTCTTGCTGCTCATTCTCCCTGGAATTCCTGACCACTCTCTCTGCTGTTTGCATCTTCCCTACCCTCCAAAGGCCAAAATGGCATTCCCGTCACGGGACTTTCTTCTGCTGTTCCCTCCCAGCTATCACCTGGTTTGCCTCTACTTTGTTGTGTGGTCACATGGCCTTAAGTCATGGTCTTCCACGTGAACGTACGCTTTATCCTTTCCTGTAAACTAAGTTTATTAAGTGTAATATGCATAACTGTTTGCCTTGAAATGGAATTTACCATGATGTATACACTAATTGCTTAACTGACTTCTTGATTGAAGAGTTTGAGACACTCAATAGATTATTAGGTAGCAAAGATGTTGTCAAAAATCAGACCCAAGGGAAGACTGGAAACCCTCTCAGGTTTATGAGATTTAGACTTGATCATGAAAAGCAACAATAATAATACAAGTTGAAGATTCCTTATCCAAAATTTGGGTTCAGAAGTGTTTCAGATTTTGGAGTTTTGGGATTTGAGAGTATTTCTCTCTCTCTCTCTCTCTCTCTCTCTCTCTCTCTCTCTCCACACACACACACACACACACACACACACATATATATTTTGGTCTTTTTGAGACAGGGTCTCACTATGCAGTTCAGGCTGGCCTGGAGCTCACTTTGTAACCCAAACTGGTCTCAAACTTGCGACGATCCTCCTGCCTCAGTCTCCAGAGTGCTGGGGTTACAGGCATGCACCACCATACCCTGCAGTATTTAAATACATTTTACCAGTTGAGTAACAGTAATTCAAAATTCTGCAATGATCCAACATTTGAAACTGTGTTTTAACCAGCAGCCTCCCCTGCCCCCTTTAAAATTTTGAGACAGTGCCTCACTAAGTTGCCAGGGCTGGGTTCAAACTTGCAGTTCTCTTGCCTAAATCTCCTGAGTAGCTGGTATTACAGGTAAGTGCCATCACACCTACCAAAAATTTAAATTTTTTATTTTTTTGTACCAGGGATCAAACTCACAACTTCAACTTCGTGCCGGCCAGGCAGGTGCTTAGGCCACTGAGCTAAATCCCTGTGTTACAGGCAACTGAGTTAGTTAGAAATATTATAGGCAGTCAGACAGGGCTAGGTCTTCAAAGGAACCGGTACAGATGACCAGGTATCTTGTGACCTTGGAAGAGATACACACCTCTTGCTGTGGGCCAGATCTCAAGACAAAAGGCAAAACAAATGTAACCACACCTTAAGTATAAGCATTAGACATTAGGGATGGATCATCTTGAGAAGTCAGGAATTACCATCCCAATCCCCTAATCAGTAAGAATGCTCACTTACTACTTGACTCGCTTCCCCATTTGTCCTTGATTTGGTCAATTTTACCTAAACAATTAATCTTATTGGTTGACCACAGATCTGTCCCACCTCAAGCCCATCTGCCTTGTGATTTCCCAGTTTTCCCCATCACGGTTTTACTCTATAAAAGTCACTAGAAAAGACAGTCTTTGGCAACCCACTCGGGCCCCCTTCTGTTCTACAGACAGAAGTTTTCTTTCTCTCAATAAATATATTCTGCTCTTACCCTCCATTGTTCCTAAAATTCATTCTTTGATTTTAGAAAACACGAACTTGCACTGGACATATAGTAGGTTGGGAGTTTCATTCCTCTATATCATTTGGAGGTCTGAGATCGTTTTTCCTATATCATTTGGAGGTCTTACACTGAGATCGTTCCCCTATATCACCTGGACCTCCTACCAAAAATTTGAAACTTCTTGAGTGTTGTGTCAGTGTTCAAAAAGTTTCAGCTTGGGTGGAAGGAGTAAGGGTCACCAGTTTTACACAAAAGAAAACCAAGGAATTCAGCTGCAAAGGCTGGCTTCTAAACTGTTTTTCCTAGTAAGATTCTGCTCAGGGGTTATTCCGTTCACTGATCCCAGAGACCCTCATTTTCTTTCTTTTTCTTGAGAGAGGGTCTCACTTTGCGCAGGCTGGCCTCAGAGTCATATGTAGCCAAGGCTGGTCTCAAACTTAGGGCATTCCTCCTGCCTCAGCCTCCCAGATGCTAGGATTAGAGGCAAGTGCCACTGATATAGGGGAATGAAACTACTGATCTACTATATGTCTGGTACGAGTTCGTGTTCTACAAAATCAAAGAATGAATTTTAGGAACAACGAAGGTTAACACAGAAATATTTATTAGAGAAAGAAAGTTTCTGTTTGAGAGAGGCAGAAAGGGTCCCAAGTGAGTTGCCAAAGACTCGGTCTTCTCTGGTGACTTTTATCGAATAAAACCATGATGGGGAAAATGGAACTCGCAAGGCAGATGAACATGAGGTGGGACAGAACTGTGGTCAACCAATAAGACTAACTGTTTAGGTAAAATTGACCAAATCAGGGACAAATGGGGAAGTAAGTCATGCAGCAAGTGTGCATCCTTAGGGATCAGTGACTTTTCCTGTAGGGGGTTGGGAAGATAATTCCTGGCTTCTCAAAGTGATCCATACCTAATCCCTAATGTTCATACTTAGGGTGTGGTTGCATTTGTGTTGCTTTCTGTCTTGAGATCTGGCCCATAGCAAGAGGCGTGTGTCTCCTCCAAGGTCACAAGACATGTGGTCCTCTGTGCCGGCTTCCTTGAGGGCCTACCCCTGTCTGACTGCCTATAATGTTTCTAACTAACTCAGCTGCCTGTAACACCACTACACCCAGGTATTTGCTACTCAATGTTTGAGTCTACTGTATAGTTGAGTAAGTTATGGGCGAAATCAAGGATGCTCATCCTGTGTATTTCTTCACCTAGACACAGCTTCTGGAGTATGTTTAAAATCTGAACTGAAAAACAGTAACACTTTCTCTTGCACACTCTTTTATATACCATGTCCACATATGTACACACACTTTGCATAAGTTAACTATTGAGTTCTTGAAATGAGGAAATGAATGTACAACTTTTAAGTTTGAAAATTTTAAATCATACATGGATGATTCCCATCTGTTTCAAATATATTATTTCTCCCTTCTTAAATAAAATAAACCTCTCTTTATGACTCCATCTCCCTTTCAGAGAACACCCCATTTCTGTGCTTCCTCCCTCCCAGTATATTCTACAAAAGGTTTCTCTATCCTCCCAGTCTTCACTTCCTTCTTCCATATATATATATATATATATATATATATATATATATATATTTTTTTTTTTTTTTTTTTTTTTTTTTTTTTTTTTTTTTTTTTTTTTTTTTTTTTTTTGGTGGCACCGGGGATTAAACTCACAACCTCGCCCCTGCCAGACAGTCACTTAAGCCACTGAGCCAAACTCCCAGCCCTAGTCTTTTGAGACAGGGTTGCACTATGTAGCTCAGGCCGGCCTTGCGCTTGTGTTGTAGCCCAAACTCACAACTATCTGCCTACCTCAGCCTCCCCAGTGCTGGGATTAAAGGTGTGCGCCACCACGCCCAGCCTTCCATATATTCTTAAACTCATTACAATCAAAAAAAATTTTTTTTGAGAGAAGGTCTCACTATATAGTTCAGGCTGGCCTTGAACTCACTAGATAGACCAGGATGGCCTGGAGCTCCTGGTGATCCTCCTGTCTCAGCCTCCTGAGTGCTGGGATTACAGGCCTATGCCACTACACCTGGCTATTCTCTACTGAAATATTACAAGCCTCAATTTGTGGACTTCATCTCTGTACTACCTACATTTTCTTCCTAAATGATTTTATCCATTTCTATAGCTGTAAATTTTCAAATGTATCTCTCAGTTTTCCTCTGGATTCCAGTATTGTTTGTTTCCTTGTTACTCCCATACTCAAATTTGACACTTTCATGTCTAATAGGTACAAGCTTACTGTTACAGAAGATCACTTTTTTAAAAAAAATCCATTTTATTCAAGCATAAAAAGAAAGAAAAAAAGAGCAAGGAAAAAAGCTACAATAAAATTTCAAAGCACATCAATCAGGGGGTAACAATGGTACATACGTTGTGCATTGTCATCCCCAAATCATTTACCCAGTGCACTCACAAGACATCTGCCTTCAATTGTCTGAACAATACTAGTACAAATCTTTCTCTTCAGCAAACTCAGAGAAATCAGTAGTATATTTTAACTACTTTTTATATACATATAAATACACACACATAAACATATACATGTTTTTTCTTTCAGCTTCTCACACTAATGAAATAGTATGATGTTTACACATGTGTGTCTTATTTATTACACTGAGTATGTTCTCAAGGTGTATCCATTTACCTATAAAAGTGTCCAGTTTATCATTCTTTATGGCTGAGTAGTACTCCATAGAAGATCACTTCTTTATTTCACCTTGTAAGTCTTCTTTTTCCTGAGTCTTCCTCACTTAAATCAGTGCCATTTCCCTCTGCCTAGTTGCAGAGGGAGGCTACAAACAGTGGAGTCCAAAAAAAAAAAATAAAAGATTAGCAGGGCATGGCGGGACACAACTATAATCTCAGCACTCGGGAACCTGAGGCAGGAGGATCACCGAGTTTAAACCCAGCCTGAGCTACATAGTGAATTCAAGGCCAGCCTGGACTACTGAGCAAGATTCCATCTCAAAAGCAAAACAAAACAAAACTCTGGAGTCAGCCAATTCATGAGAAAATCCTTTTGCTTCTAGTATTTAAACAGAGTGAAACTCTAATCTTTTCTTATCATCTCACCTCTACATCCTGGCCAAAGCCCCTACTAGCTGTGGTCTGGGCTATTGCAGGACTCTCCTGTTCTGTCTTCCTTTTTTTATTTACTCCTCTCCTCCTAAAATCTCCTCTTCAAACAGCCAGAGTGAGCCTTTAAGAAATAGGAAACTGGGCTTGATGGTGCACACCTCTACTCAAGGCCAGCCTGGAGTACACAGAAAAAAAAGGTCAAATGGATTCATTAGCACAGCAACTTTCCAATGGCTTCCCATCTCATTCTGAATGAAGTCGAAGTCCTGAAAGCCTCCTGCAATGTTGAACTTACTCTGGCTCCCAACTACATTTCTGACCTTGACATCCATCCTATACCTTCTGCTCTTTGTTTTTATCCTGTCTTTCTTCTAACCATAATTTGAATGAGTACACATGTTCTTGGCTCAGGGTTTTGATATCTGCCGGTTTTTAAATAAAACTGGAGCACTTTCTTTCTCCCCACCCCCCAGATTTTTGTTTATTTTTATTTTTATTTTTATTTTTTGAGGCAGGGTCTTGCTATGCAGCCCAGGCTGGCCTCAACCTCTGGGCAATCCTCCTGTCTCAAGTGGCTGGGATTACAGACATGGGCCACCACACCCTGTTGAGAAGATTCCTCTCTGCCTTCATTCAGATGGTAATTCTTTGAAGAAGTTTTCTCTGTGACTGATACTATCTAAAATAGCAACTCATCCCTCACCTTACCTACTCTTTATCCTTTTACTCTGATTTATTATACATATCAAACTAAACTTTGGAGAGTTTCATCAGATTCTAGCCCTGGCTCGTCTGTTCTGTTATATCATCAGGATCTCAAATAGTGCCTGGTACAGAATAAGTGTTCTAAAGTTAAGTGATAGTGACAGAGTAAGTAAGCTATATGCTAATGTTCAGTAATACAACCCGGAATAAATTATTTAACCTTTCTGGGGGGGCGGATTGGTTATCAGCTCCCTCATCTTTCAATGGAGAGATGAGCTAGATAATCTCCAAATACACATCGATTTATAAAAATGTAATGCAACCTCACTGTGTGTCTGGCACTGGATAGGTGATCCGGCTACGGGAAGCGGTCCCTACTCTAGGGGAATTCGCTGTTCTCAGGTATACAACCAGTGGGTAGGCTCCCAGAGGAAACATCTGGACATTCACCTGCTGATGGTCAGATAGGTGAAGAGGGAGTGGTGGTCATTTCCTGGCTTCCCACGGGTGTGCACTGGAAACCCTTCCAGTCTGCAATTCTAGGGAAGGCAGGAGCGTTTAACTTGCCCGGACCTGGCTGCAGATCTTAATTACACCGGTGGTGCTTTTCATCCTGCACAGGGACATCTACTGAAGGGAGCAGTGGCGTAGGGTCAGGAAGGAGAAAGAGTTCAATTTCAGCTTTAAACTCTTGGTTGAAACCCATCTATTTCACAGAATGAGGCACTGAGTATGCACTGTGGTTAGATGTGCACTGTATTCCTTTACACTTCACCATGTATTCCATGGGCCTCATTCATACAAATCACATGGTATATAACGTTGGAGGCTCACAGCACAGGGCGAAGTCCCTTAACATTTTCTGGCCCCGAGTTTCTGAGCGTTACAGCCCATTAGAATCAGCGAGTGCGGTAGGAACTTGGTGGTTGAGCAAGAGCGGCTCAAAGAACGTCAGTACTGACAGCAGCTCTAGTGAAAGGAAACGGGCCAATGACCGCCGGGATCTTCATGGTCGGCCCCTCCCGAGCGTTCCCGGCGTTCGCGCTAGTCGGCCCCCCACGAGCCCTTGCGCTAACATGGGAGGAGTCGACCTCTGGCGACTCTACCAACTGAACAATGCGGGGAGAGAGTGATTAAATATGCTCTGATGATGGATATAAGATGGAAACATAAACACCTTAGATAATACATCCATCGATATTGTGTAATAAAATATATGACAAAGCTCTTATAACCTCCACAGCAATAAGTTTTTTCCACCTTGCAACAGCTAGCAGCCCTCTCTCCCCCGCACGCTCGGCGCGCCCCGCCATTGGACTCTCCCGCGCCCGGCGACCTCGCAGTCACGTGCTCCTCCTGTCCTTCTAGTGCGGCGTGCCTGTGGTGTGGGGAAAACCGAGCCATGGCAGCCCTGCTGAGACCTGCCAGGTGGCTTTTGCGTACTTCTGTGACCCCGCGCCTCCCGTTGTCCTTGCGCCTCCTCGTGGGCGGCCCAGGCCGGCCGCTCGTCGCTTCTTGTTTGCCGGCAGCTCGCGCCCGGCCTTCTGCAGGGTGAGTGCGACGCCCTCTACTACCAGACTGCAGATGTGGGTCGTCGACCTTGGCGGGGGCTGGGCCAGTGGGGACCTCTCCACGCTCCTCGGCGCTCCGGGACCAAGGTGCCCAGCCTTAAAGCTACGCCCTTTTCCAGAAGTTCTTGGCTGACAGGGTTGAGCTCCTTCAGAAGGTCATGGCTGCGCGGGGATAGCTTGCTTCCGGCTTGATTCCTGCGCTCCCCACCTCGGGACTGGCTTTTGACCTTTGACTGCCCACGTTCAGTGAAGCTGAGGGGGGATTTGAAGGCTGCTCCGGGGGGAGAACACCTACGATTGTCCATTTTGGATGTTAACCCACGTGGGTTCGCTGTTGGTGATCTGTACTCATCTGGTGTTGAGACTTTGGGAGCTTTAGTGTTTTGAGAGGATGTGTTGGGAGTTCAAACCGAAAGGAGACACACGGAGTGTTACAAGCCCGGGATAGTTTAGAGTTTGACTTCTGACTGCTTGCGTTTTCTCGAATGACATTTTCCTTCAGTATTTATGAGAGTGTGGTATGGTTTGGGAATTGTCATGGTGGAATCTGTAAGTGACATTGAATAAGTGAGCACATGGAAGGCACATGGGATCTGAGGGTGTAAAGGCGAGTTAAACTCTCTCACTGGGGATGAAACGTGTGAACAGATGTCCTTGTGGACTGAGATTCTAGGGAGGTACGTCTGACATAGACGTTCATCAACTTTCCTTATCCTCTCGTCTGAAAAGTCTGATAGGTGTTTAGGTTTTAGCATTGGACAGAAACTGACATTGAAAGACGTATAAATAAAGGCGCTTTGGGGTCCAGCATAAAGATGAAGAACCAGTCATCTGGAATGTCAGGGAGCTGGACTGCAGACTCAATTTTTTTCGTTGTGCCATTGAGCAAATCACTTATCCTGCCCAGTCCTCATAAGCTACAAGATGGGATAGTGTGTCAGTATTATTACTCAAAATTATCTGGGTAAGGCACTTAATATAGAGCTGGATACGTGGTAAGAGCTTTGTTAGTTACTGTAATAGTCAAAACTGTTATTTCACTGACCAGCCTGGAAGCCTAGTTTCTGCATAAAATTACATGATGGAAATTTTTATGATTGCCCAACAATATAGTTGTATATAATTTGGAACCTGCTTGTATTTTTTTAATTGGGTTTGAACAGTTTACCCTCAGAAATCATACCTCTGCTTCATAGGACTGCATCTTTTGTCTTTCAGAGTTTGTTTTGAGAAAGTTGTGCCACTTTTATTTTTCTCTAGTTCTTAACATCCTTGAGGCCAGGGA
>RJWM01031625.1:0-22284 GCA_004363535.1 Dasyprocta punctata | reverse complement strand
CTTATGTTTAGGTGTCCCCTTAAAGCCTCATGTGGTCATAGAGGGGGCTTTTTCAGAGGTGGTTGGATCTAGAGTGCATGATGCTGGAATTGATTCATGGTGCAAAGCCAGGATCCAGCAACCTAGGATTAAGGGTGTGAGTACTACCTACCCTAAATAAACTGAGTAAGATAGAAGGAGTACTGAGCTGTGGTCACCCTTTGTTGCTTTGCTGTCTTCTGCCCACCATGAGCTGTTTCTCCTCTTTGATGCCCCTCTGCCATGCCACCCTCCCTTGGAGCCAGCTGTTTACAGACTAAAACTTCTGCAAACTGTGAGCTAAATAAACCTTTCCCTTTAACTTTTGGGTTTTGGGTATTTTGTCTGAGCAACAAGAGAAAACTAACTAAGGCACCAACTAAGAGGTGTAAAATTTCAAACAAGTTTTCTATCACTAAAATACAAAGATGAGCCAGGCATGGTGGTGTATACCTGTAATTCTAGCCTTCAGGAGGCTGAGGCAGGAAGATCACCACAAGTTCAAGGCCAGCATGAACTACATACCAAGACTCTGTTTCAAAAATAAATAAATTTTAAAATTAAATTAAATTAAATTAAAATGATGGGACAGGCAGAGCATATAGACATCCACATTCAAAAGGGAAAATGAAAAACACCAGTCCCAAACACCAGGCCAAGGGAATGAATCTAGTTGATTCATTCCCTTGGTCTCCCAGGCCTCAGTGTAAAGCTCTGTCTTTAGCTCAGGATTCTCCTCTTGAACTCAGCCTTCCTCACTCAGGGAAGGTGGTGTTTGCAACTGAATAGTTTTAGCGACCTATTTCTTGTCTATTGAATTGTGAGCATCTAACAGACCCATATGGAAATTACAATAAAACTGAAATAGTAATTAAAAGAAGAAAATAAAAGAAATATCCAAGCCCAAATGAAATCATTGAAAATTATATCAAACATTTAAAGAAATATTAATACCTATTCTATACATATGACAAAGAATTATACATATCTGAACAAATTTGGTTTATTCTGGAGATGCAAGCCCAAATCATTATTTGAAAATCGATGTAATGTATCCAATTAATAGACTAAAAAGAAAAAGAAATCACAGGATTATGTCAATTGATGAAAAAAATTAGTTGACAAATTTCAATGCTTACTCGTGATTAAAAAAAAACCCTCAGAAAAACAGCAGTAGAGAACCTGTTCAATTGATAAAGATCATCTACAAAAAACTACAGCTAAAATTGTACTTAACAATGAAATGCCGAGTGCTTTTCCCGAAGAGCAGAGAAAAGGCAGGATGCTCACTCTCACTGCATTTAGTACTGGACATGTCTGCCACTGCAATAAGGCAAGAAAAGGAAATAAAAGGCATATAAATAAAGAAGAAGAAAAATTATCTGATTCAGAAGAGGATACGATTGTTAGAAAAAATACCAAGACATCTAAAATAAAACTGCTAGTACTCATAAGTGAGCTCAGCAAGTTTTCAGAATTCAAGATAAACATATAAAAATTGTATTTCTATATACCAGCTACAGACATTTGGATACTAAAATTAAAAACAGGACACCATTACAATTGAAAACTTAAAAAATAATTAGTTTAACACTAACAAATCATAACACACAACTTATTTTGCAAAAATTTGTGCATGCAGATGAAAGATACCAAAGAAAACTTCAATAAATGGAGCTGGCAAAAGGTTTGACACATACTTTAAGGAAGCAGAATGCAGAATACAGAACTAGACCCCCCCACAAATATGTCCAATATCATTATTATGGTAATAGCAATGCCAACTTTCAGTGTTTAAATTCAGTGATAACTGAACAAGATTAACCACACACACAAGAAAATACCCACACAATATCATTTTAGTAGAGGTGCAAAAATAGTTCAGTGGGGGAAAGACAGTCCTTCCAATGGATGAGGCTGTGCTAAATAGACATCCAGTGTCTATCTCTCGTACCTATACACAGATAAAGTCAGGATATACCACAGACTTAAATATACAATGGAAAACCGCAGAACAATGATTGACATAAAAATGTTTTAGGAAACTGGACTTGGAAAAAAAATTCTTAGAATTGATAACAAAAGCAAAAGGGAAACTGACTTCATTAAAACAATGTTTTATACTTTCGTTTGCTATGCGCTCTGTGAAGCAGATAAAGACAAGCTGCTGAGTGGGAGGAAATGCATGAAGGCCGACATCTAACTGAAGCAAAGACTGGTTTGTAGATTAATTTTTTAAAACTCTTGAACTCTAAATAAACAATCCAATTCAAAAATGGACCAGACATGTGAACAGACGTTTTACCAAGGAAGATACACAGATGACACATAAGAGCCAGACGTGGTGTATACACCTGTAATCTCAATATTCTGGGAGGCTGAGGCAGGAGAATCACAAGTTTGAACATAGCCTGGGCAACATAGTAAGATCCTGTCTCAAAATAAAAACTAAAAGAGAGCTGGAGATAATGTTCAATGGAAAGTTCTGCGTTCTATTATCAGAACTGCAAAAATACCGTAACAACAACAAATATGATGTTCAATGTTGTTAGCCAATAAGAAATACAAATTAAGACTGCAAAGATACATCAGAATAGCTAAAATAAAAATTATCGCAAGACTAAATGTTGGTAAAGAAGTTGGATTGCTCATATGCTGCTGATAAGAACATTAAGCATTACACATACTCTGGAAAAGACTTGTTTCCTTAAAAAGTAAGCACGTAACTACCATAAGACCCACCTATTGTATTCTTGGACATTTATGCTAGAGAAATGAAGACTTGCTCATGAAAAACTACGCAAAAATGTATAGACTACTTTTTAATTTTAAAAAGAAAAACTTAAAACAAAATTTCAAAACAGGTAGGAGAATAACAATAGTTAATACATTGCATATGGTTGTCTTCAAAGTAGTTTCTCAGAGTTTTAAACTAGTTTTGGTTTTTTTTGTGTTTGTTTTTTTGTACCAGGGATCGAACTCACAACCTCGCGCCTGTGAGGAAGGAGCTTAGGTCACTGAGCTAAATCCCTGGCCCTATTTTTTGAGACAGGACCTCACTATGCAGTCCAGGCTGGCCTTGAACTCACTTTGTAGCCCAGGCTGATCTTGACCTCACAACGATCCTCCTGCCTCAGCCTCCCGAGTGCTGGGATTAAAGGTGTGCACCACCACGCCCAACTTTTAAACTAGTTTATTCATAAACATCCCAAACTGGAAACAACGAAGAGATCCTCCACCAGCTCAATAGTTGAGCCATGGTACATTCTTATCAAAGAACACTACTCAGCAATAGCAAGGAACAAACGACCACAACAGGCAATATTTTGGGTAAATCTCCAGATGGTCTTGCTAAATGAGAAACACCAGTCCCAAAAGGTTACATACTATATGATTCCATTTATATAATACTCTAGAAATAACAAAATTACAGAAACAGGGAATGGCTTAATGGTTATGATAAGGTGGAAGGAGGTGGATGTGGGTGGATGCCACCCACAAAAGAGTGGCACGAGGATCCCCGCAGTCTTGGCGATCTCACCTCCACCGTACGAACACTGACCCTGGCTATACCATTGCATGGCACGATGAGCACTAGGACAAAACAACAAATTATTTCCCCTACTGAATCCTCAACACCACTTCTGTTCACCAAAACCAGATCTGGGGTTTTCTCCAGCAGTTCTGTAGATGCCAACTGGATGTCCTATGATTTAATCTAATTCGGACATTGTCAACCTGGAGTTAGCAGCAGATCCCATGGGCTGAAGACCCTGTCCCACAAGACTCTGCCACTCCAGACACTACTCACTCATCCTGCGTTGCTTGCCTGTGCTTCTGAGGAGAGATTTTTGCAACTTCTCTGAGTTTCACTGTTTGCTAGAACAAAACTCAGGGGGATACTTTATGACATTTACTGGGCATGGTGGTGAACACCTATAATTTCTGGGCACTGGGGGAACTGAGGCAGGAAGATTGCAAGTTTGAGACCAACCTGGGTCACTTAGTCACTTAACAAGACCCTATCTCAAAATAAAAGAGTTTTAAATGGCTGGGGATGTAGGTCAGTGCAAAGATTTAATACCCAGTACTTATAAAGAAGAAAAACCTAATTGTCATAAAAGGATAGAATATAGAACGACCACAGGGAAGAGATGCAGAGGCAAGGTATGGGGAGAGAGTGGAACAGCCCTGCCTCTCTGGATACGCTGCCCTCCTAGCACCTCTAGGTGTTCAGCACCCCAGAAACTCTTCCATCTTGTCCTTTTGGCTGTCATGCAGGTTCACTATGAAGGCATGATTAATTAAATTTTTGGCCATTAAAAATCAACTCAATCTTCAGTCCAACTTCCTGCACAGGAAATTGGGCTGCAGATTGAAAGTTCTCACCATCTAATGTGGCTGTTTAATTCTTCTAACAACCAGCCCCACCCTGAAGCTATCTTGGATGCCCATCAATCAATCATCACATTAAGACACCTAAAAACACTATTGGCTGGTGCAACCACTGTGGAAATCAGTGTGGCGATTCCTCAAAAAGCTAGGATTGAGGTCCCATTTGACCCAGCTATTCCCCTACTGGGTATCTTCCCAAAAGAACTAAAAACATCATACCACAGCGATATATGTCCACCTATGTTTATAGCTGCACAGTTCAAAACAGCCAGATGTTGGAAGCAACCTAAATGCCCCTCAACTGAGGAATGGACAAAAAAGATGTGATATTTCTATATAATGGAATGCTACTCAGCTATGAAGAATGATAAACTAGACATTTTCACACTTAAATGAATGTACCTTGAAAATATACTTCTCAGTGAAGAAAATAAGTCACACATATGTAACCATCATATTGTTGCACTTGTGTGACAAACTGAAAGAAAATCTATCTATGTATATAAAAAATTAGTTAAGATAGTTAAAGAAAAAGAATTTTGAGTGAAAAGTTGTTTTCACAGGGTCATTTTCAGATTACATTTTTACTGTGAATTGTTCTTTTGAAAATAATAGAGCAGTCATAACAAAAAATAGTCATACAGCTGGTTTCTTTTGATTCATTGAGGGGAAAGTTTTGTGCTAATAATTTTCTGGACAATGTTTCAAGTCTATATCCTATACGCTAAACAACTACTGTGAATATAACAATATGCAAAGTGTCGATTATTGTTACTCTATTGGCTTGTTTTGAAATTTTGTTTTACTGTAATCTCTTTTTTCTGTTTAAGATCTTAAAAAAGACACTATTAGGCAGGTGCAGTGGCACACAATTACAATCCCAGCACCAAAGAGGCTAGGACAGGAGGATTGCCATGAGTTCAATTTCAAACGTGGGCTACATAGTGAGTTCAAATCCAGTCTGGACTACACAGCAAGATCTAGTCTCAAAAAGAAACCAGATCACAACAATAACAAATACACTATTCAAACTGTACAGACCAAGTTAGAGGTCCCATAACATCAAAACAATGAAGTCCTGAACCAAAATGAGGAGATTAGGAGAGTTTTTAATGGAAATAAGAGGGAAAAAAATGTTCCTCACTTCTCCAGGCAAGGAATCCGAAAAAAGTAGAAATTCCACAAGGCCCCTCACTCCAAAAGTTCTTGTGGATAAGCAGGGCATGGAAATTATTCATTTATTTAGTGGTTACCTATCACCCGTAGCTCTGTGAACTTACAATGACCAGTTGGAATTCAGGGTTTCTCATCAAATTACTGTGCATGTGGGGTTTAAGGGAAATTAGCATTTTAAAGAAAAACTGGTTATGTCATATTTAAATTCCTGGAAACTCCAGAGTTTAGTAGGGAAGAAGCTGAATTCCATGCTGCCTGAGGAAGTTCAATCTTGATCAAAATCCTAGCTCACTGTCTGGGTTTTTGTTGTTGGGTTTTATTTTGGTTTTTTTTTTTTTTTTTTTGATTTTTGAGACAAGGTCTTGCTATGTAGTTCAGGCTGGACTTGAACTCACTATATAACCCAGGCTGACCTGAAATTCAAGGTAATCCTCTTGCATCAGCCTCCTGGGTGCTGGGATTACAGGCATGTACCACCACACCCAGGTCACTGTCTGTTCTTAACAGTATGGTTGATTACTCAGCTCTCAGGCCCTTCCCCTAGCTGGCTCCCTGATTCATAAGCTAGCTAAATAAACTACAGTGTTTTTTTACACTATTGATATAGGGGGAAAATATGTAACTCACAAACTGCTAGATGTCAGATATGCCAAGTTTGTGTTCCCTGGAGTCAAAGAATAAATTCTAAGGAACAGTGGAGGTTAAGAGCAGGAAAATTTATTGGGCAATATGGAAGAGCTCCTGGAAGACAGGAGGGAGCCCAAATGGGTTGCCAATGAGCCCACTTGAGAAAGTTTTGTAGAGTAAATTCATGAGTTGGGTACAATATGCATCAAAACTACAATCAACCAATAAGAATACAAGTATAGCTCCTTAGCTAATATTGATCCTATAGTAGTAAGGAATATGGATGTCATCATTAACCTTCATTGATAATCTGTAGTCTTAGTTTTAGTGGGTAGGAGAGGATGGCCCATTCCTAATGAGACAATCATTTATACAGTTTTGATGGGTTCTTATCTTCTGCACTGACTCCTCAGTCAGCCCTGTCTGACTGCCTATAATATTTCAACCTAACTTAGCTATCCATAATGCTATCATATTATTTCAAGAGTGCAAGAGTTTTAGAAGCTGTGTCAGGAAATAGGACAAAGACCAAATCTATTTTATTATTCTAAATCATATCACAATTACCATTGGGTAAAACTGGATAAAGGGTATAAGGAACCTCTCTGTATTGCTACAACTACATGTGAATCTACAAATGTTCCAAAATAAAAGGTTTAACTCAAAAATATTGTAAAGTTCAATTTCACATAACAATCAGGATCTCCATCTTCTCTGGGAAAATGCAAGATCAGATTCACTTCTAAACATGGCCCAAATGGCCTGGATAGGAGCTCGGCACATTATGTGCCAAGGCAGGGGCTTGCCAGTCCAGCCCAGTTGCCACCATCTCTGTCGCCCCCATTGTCTATCACCTGTCCCAGTTTCTCCACTATTCATGGTCCAACTTGCCCTGCCGTTTGTGCTACACTCATGGACAGTCCCCAGCCTAGCCTCTATTATGTGTTTGACTGTTCTGCCTTTGTAGGTTTGGCTTCCTGACACCAGTAAAACTGCTTAGCATGGAGGGAAGACATGCTGAGGTGTTAGTTCATGGAAACATCTAAACTCATCGTGTCTTGAAAACAGGGACTGGAGACACTATCCCATACTGTGGAAACCTGAAATTCACGAAGACCTGAGTTAAAGATTGTCCCACCTGACCTTGAACAAAGGATTTGAATCTCTACTTTTGCTTAGAGATAGTGATGACAATCATACATAACTCAATCTCACCAATGCTTCCACTACCATGAGAAGGTGCTCTTTGAGGTTTTCCCCAAAAGAGAAGGATGCCTCTCTCTGCCTCACGGATATGCGACTCCTCCCTACTAACCAATGACTTATACTAAAAGAGATCAGAAGTTTTATACATGTATTTACTCTTCACTGGGAACTCAGCAGCCACCATGCTAAACATCTTGCCAGAATAATTTCACAATCCTTCCGATCATCCCACAAAGCAGGTCCACACGGATTTTGTGTTCACCTTGCAATGAGGAAGCTGAGGCATAGAGTTGCTTGGTTATTTTGGGTTCAGCCAATAAATCCAATCCTTGAACCTGAACATTTAATTAATTTTCTACTCCCTCTCATAGTTTCAATCTTCAACAGAACTTGGTAGAATCTTTTGTACCTCTTCTCCATACTACGGGAAGGTCAAGACTAACAACTTCCCGGTCAGCCTTGGTTCAAAGCCTTGGGGAGAGGTTGAGAATTCCGTTTCTCAGTCTTTCCCCGGCACGTGAAATCACTTTGGGGATCAGCACGTGACTCTGGAGTTGCACTTGAAGATTTTCAGATACCACTTGCCGGGCACAGAGTATTGTTGTTGCGGATATTGTCCTAGAGCAGATTTCTTGGCATTGCTTTTCATGAACCAATGATTTTTATTGGCACTGAGTTACACTGGCAAAGAGAAAGGGACAAAAAAACACAAGGAACAGGCTGAGTGAAATACCAGCTCTCCCCTGAGGATTGGGAGCTGGCCAAGTCCCTTGGGGATTGTCACTCGCCAGAGTCCAAGCCACTCAAGAGAAACAGGACATTCCCTGACTCTTGACCAGTGCCCAGGGCCTTCCCAGGAAACAGAACCAGAAGAAGTCTCAGGCTACCATGGTACCCAGAGCCTGAATGTCTCCCTCATCTCTACTATGTGGTCTCTGGCCAAGGTTCCAACATCTCCTGCTACGTCTGTAATAGTGCCTACTTTTCAGGGTGTGTGAAGGAAATAAATGAGGTGACAACAGTACCTACATGTGGGAAGCACTCAGTGGGGTTGGTGTTATTATACTTATGGTGGGATATGTAATAACCCAGGGAAGGAGAAAGAGCAGTGGTGGTGGTACTTTAGCAATTGGCAGCAAAAAGACCAAAGAGAATCAGGATTAGACTTCCAACAGCTTCCCATAGAAAGTCACATTCTACTCAGATTCTCCGGGTTTGAATACAGTATTTGCAAATTAAACCATGGCTTCCTATTAGATTAGTTTGTAATTCCAGAAATATTTTTCCATTCAATCTGGGTAAATGTAACTATTTTTAAAAAACAATATCTTCACCTTTTAGCCTTATGACCTTGAGCAACACCATGTAGCTTTGTAAAGTCAGCTTTCTTAACTGTAGCATTAAGGTTTGGAATCACCCAAGATAATGTCCATACCAGTCTTTCGTAACACAGAAATGTTGGGGTAGCAGGATATGGTGGTATATGCCTATAATCCCAGCACTCAGGAGAATGAGGCAGGAGGATTGCCACAAGTTCAAAATGAGCCTGTACCACATAGTGAGTTCAAGACCAGACTGAACTACATAGCAAGACCCTGTCTCAAAAAACCAAATGAAAAAAGAAAAGAAAAAAGAAAAGGAAAGGAAAGAGAAGGAAAGGAGAGGAAAGGAGAGGAGAGGAGAGGAGAGGAGAGGGGAGGGGAGGGGAGGGGAGGGGAGGGAGGAGAAGAGAAGAGAAGAGAAGAGAAGAGAAGGGAAGGGAAGGGAAGGGAAGGGAAGGGAAGGGAAGGGAAGGGAAGGGAAGGGAAGGGAAAGGAAGGGAAGGGAAGGGAAGGGAAGAGAAAAAAGAAAAAAGAAAAAAGAAAAGAGGAAAGAGGAAACACTGAACTGTAGCAACTCAGTGGTAGGCTCGGCCTGGCTCCTTACTTAAGACAATCGCAAAGCAAAACATACTACCACATTGAAAATAACAAGAGGTTGGTTTGAATTTTGTGTTTTTCCTTAAAGAAGGTAACTCTGGAGAAAATGATGCTAATGGAGTACAAGTATTTAATGTGAAGAAACGTATTTGAAAGCTTAATTAGTTTCATAAGAAGGTGATAAAATTCTCCTTACTTCACAGAAGAGAGTGATAGGTGAAGAACAGAACAGACTTCAACATGATTACCACAGACTCCGTCTCATTGACTTCAGTGTCTCCTAGATCCCAGAAAACTGGGAAAATGTCACTAAATTAATAGTGCTCTAATATATGTGCACCTATGTTTGTAGCTGCACAGTTCATAGTAGCCAGATCTTGGAAATAATCTAAATGCCCCTCGACTGAGGAATGGACAAAAAAGATGCGGTATTTCTATATAATAGAATACTACTCAGCTATAAAGAACAATAAATTAGACATTTTCACTCTTAAATGGATGTGCCTTGAAAATATACTTCTCAGTTAACTAAATAAGTCATACAGGTAACCATTGTATTATTGCACTTGTGTGACAAACTGAAAGAAAATCTATGTACATATATAAAAAATTAGTTAAGATAGTTAATGAAAAAGAATTTTGAGTGAAAAGTTGTTTTCACAGGGTCATTTTCAGATTTCATTTTTACTGTGAATTGTTCTTTTGAAACTAGTATAGCAGTCATACCAAAAAAAAGATAGTCATACAGCTGGTTTGTCTTGATTCATTGAGGGGAAAGTTTTGTGCTGATAATTTTCTGGACAATGCTTCATGTCTGTATCTTATACTCTAAACAACTGCTGTGCACATAACAATATGCAGTGTGTTGATTATTGCTCATCTCCTATTGGCCTGTTGTAAAATTGTTTTACTTTAATCTCTTACTTTTTTTCTGTCTAAAATTAAAAAAAAATAATAATAGTGCTCACATGCAGCTTGTCACCTTTTTGTCCCCCTGCACGAGAATTCCCAGGGGTCCCAGTTTACCTACATGAGCAGCTCCAGCTCTCCAGCCTGGTATATGACTGTCTTCTTGACAGCATGGTCCCACCCATCCTCTCCGCCCGCCTCTCTCTGGGCCGTGCATCTTCTGCTCCACCCACCTCAGTGTCTCCGTAGGTGTGCCCGCCTCTCCTACTCCAAACTCTTGCTCATGCAATACCTTTCTCTGCAGGCTTTCCTTTTACTCTTTCATCTGGTTTATCCTACCTACCCCAGTTTACTTTCTTCTTTTTTGCCTGGCTATATTGTCTTAGTAGTCCGCAATATCTGTTGCTTACATCTGAGCTGCTCCCAGAGCTCAGCTCCTGATCTTTTCCCCAGAAGTCCTGCTGACACTGATGGCTCAGCTGGGATTACTACTGCTCCAAATGGATTCTTAGCCACCCTGTGGGTGGATCTCTGTCCCAACTAGATCGTTCTTGCTATAACATCAGGGTTAGTTATGCCTTTTATTGTCCATTGTGTTTTGTTTGTCCTGTGAGTCTTTCCAGAAAGACTTAAAGGCAACTTACAACAAGAATGCACACACACACTCTGATGGTGAAATATAAATTACTGATAAAAGAAAGAAAGTAAGTATGCAGTGTGAATTCTGACTTCCCCCAGGTTCTCCCAAGCACATGTAAAGATGTTCGAACCACCATGATCCATTGTCCTAATATCCAAATCAAACTGTATTACTGAAACCCTAGCAAAGAAGAAGGAGGCAGAAAACCATACACAAATGAAAAACAGCAGAAATTATAGAATCTCAGACTCAATCATTCATTCCCTTATTCCTTCATGAAATAAAAAAAAAATTGTAAGTACCTACAATGTGTATTAAATAAAAATTACAAAAAGTCATTGTTTCAGATTAAACTCCTGGGCTAGGCCAGAATAGACCAGGCAAAAAGTCAAAAGGGAGTCACCCATGCTAAAGTTCCACATCACCAAACCAAAACTAAGGTGTTACCAAGAAATCAAGGGGGAGAAATAATTACCAAATTTTCCAAACAGTTGTTTTCATTTTAACACTTAAAAATTGTGATTAAAAAAAAATAGACCGAGTATTTAAATTTTAAAACATTTACTGCAGTAAAAGATGCACGACATTAATCCCCCTCAAAATATTTTCCCTCACTTCAAACACACTTACCCCTCACTGTTGCCACTTTCTGAAGCACTTCTGGAAATCTTCTTTCCTGAGTGTCTTTAGTTGTGCTGCCATGGCTGCCTTGAAGTCCTGAGTCATTTCAAAATGTTTCCCTATCCTGGTCATTTTAACTTTGGTGAAGAGCCAGAAGTTTGAAGTCTCACGGTGCCAGATCCGGTGGGTAACATGGATGAGGACACATTCTAATGTTTTTATTTGACAGAAATTGACATAAATGTTTAATCAACAAGGGGTGATCAAAAATGTGATCGATGTTTAAATAAAAAATGTATTACAGTAAAAGATATATTCCATATTTCCCTTCAAAATACTCCCCCTTGCTTTGAACACACTTATCCCTTCCTTCTTGGCAAAGTGCTCTTTATTGCAATAACTTTTTATTAAAAAATTTAAATATTAACCATAATTTTCTATTATCCCTTGTACAAACAGGTAAGCTGAATTGATATGATGTTAACTAGTCAGTTATTTTTCTTTGTTCTGTGCCCCTGCCTCACAAGGAAATGAACTTTGAAATGGCCAATTCTGCTTTTCTTGGCTTTTCTCTGTCTATAAAAGCAACCTGCTTTGCTCCACCCATCAGAAAATGTTTTCCGTTTTATGGAATAAAGTGTTATTGATTCTAGGATTGAAAATAAAGCCAATTAATACCTTTAAATAAATTCACTATAATTTTGTCATTTTAATAATTGTGTATCATGGACCTATATAACCAGTCCTGTAACTGAAGCATGTCTCTTCATCTACCTAGCCTCATTTGTTAAATAATAAAAATTAAAGTTAAAAAGGAGAATCAAACTTTGGTCCCTTTCTTACTGACATACAACAAATCTGAAAGAAAACATTATTTATATGAATAACATTAAACAACAGAACTGACTTATGTGCTTGAAGTCTAAAATCAGTTTGGAATCCCAACAAGAATTCTAGCAAAGATTTAATTTCTTTAAACTTTTTTCTATATTTCATATGTCAGCTCTCCTGGAAATTTGTATTTATGAAGAGAATTTAGTAAATCTAGTAATCAGGAAATGTATGAAAATTAGTCATCTTGACTGGTAATCAAGTAATTGAAAATATAATACCATTTTAAGGATTATGTTCAACCACAGTGTAACCTTATTATGTATCCACTATGATGTCTAAAATGAAAAAGATTTACAACACTAAATATTGGAGAAAATGTGGAACAACCAGGGCTCTGAGCAACGTGTAAATTAGTACAACCACTTTGGAAAACAATTCAGCAGTTCCTTAAGGGCAAATGAACTTCAACTCTATGACCTAGCATAAAAATTAGATAAATACCACTGTTCATCCAGAAAAAATGAAAATATCTATCTACAAAAAATTTTGTATACAAATATCCACCACTGCTTTACTCATGGTAGCCAAAGTTGGAAACAAAACATACCAGGATTACCTCATACAGCAGAATAATACTCGGCGATAAAAAAAAGCAACGAAGTCCTTATTCACATAACACAAATTGTCTCAAAAATTAAATATGCAGTGTGTCATTCCATTTATATGGAACTCTAGGACCTCCAGAGGTAGAAAAGTCCAGCTGCTCCTGGGTTGGGGTCCGGAGGACTCATTCGAAGGGGCCCTAAGAACGTCCTGGAACGACTGAAACATCTCATGCCGTGCTTTGCATTCATTGAAACTGATAGACTTGAAATCTGACCACTTCATTGCATTTCAATAAAGCAAATAAACCTCAGAAGATAATGCTGAGAGACATTGCGGGAGATGGATATGACCTACAACTGGACTGTAATGATCGCCCCACAACTATGTAAGTGTACTAAAAATTTCTGAGCTAATGAAGGAATTTTGATTTGCCACTTATATTGCAAAGAACTATCAAGTGCAAATATAATGTACATGTCTATTAGGACACTGAGAAAGATAATCTCACAGATTCTGGCTGGAACTTTTTTCAGGGCAGTCAGGTGATATGTATCAAGAGTCTTTAAGAATGTTTTCTTTCGGGCTAAGCAATTCCACTTCCAAAATTTGCTATCAGAAAATAATCCAAGCCACATAGAGAAGTTTGGTTTTGTAGACACACCCTCAAGTGTTGGGGGGTTTTGTTTGTTTTTGTTTCTTTGTTTTGAGACAGGATCTTGCTTTGTAGGTCAAGCTGATCTTGAATTCACTATGTAGCCCAGGCTGGCCTCTTCACTTCCAGCAGTCCTCTTGCCTTGGCCTCCCAAGTGCTTAGGATTACAGGGGTGCACCACCACACCCAGCTATAAGTGTTTTTTGTAATAAGTAAATACAGAAGGCATCCTAATGCCTATCAATAGCACATTAGTGAAATAAGTATGTATGAATGTGTGTTCACATTGTACCTATTATAATAATGCAGTAAATTAAAAACAAACAGGGCAAGCTATTCATATATTAACAGAAAAAGGTAGAAAATATACAGAAAGCAACATGATTAATATTTTTACTTATCATACAGCATTTTTAGTATTATGTAATGGTATAGTATTATGACCTGTGATCAAAAAATACAGTGAACACTGTTGCTGTGTGCCATTGAGCAGAAAGCAGGGGTCTTCAACCCGAGAAGTGGTGCATTGAACCTTAGTAATAGTGCTTGACAAGTTTGAACTCATTCAGTGCAACAAGTCAGGTGTGAGCTACAGTTGAGAGAAGATATGTTTTAGTGTACTGTAAGTCGTTAATCACAAACAACACATTTCACTGGAGATGCACATTCACTCTGCTTCGGATTCCAGCTTTTTAAGAAATGTCATCACAAGCGGTAAGATGGGATCTACGGTTACAATCCTGAGACCAAGTTTCAGAGTTCTCATTGGAAATCATGCAGCTCTCCTTAGTTGGAAAAAGCACACCCAGCAAGATCCAACATCAAGAAGATGTTGATTGTGTTTTTTAACCTTGATGGAATTCTGCAAACCCAGGAGTTTGTACCCAGGAGCACTGTGGTGAGCTCTGAATATTATAAGGGTTTATTGTATAAGAAATAATGTGCATAGAAAAGACCTAAGAAATGGGCAAACGGTTTCATCCTCCATAATGACAACACTCTGTGTCATGCATTGCTTCTGGTATGGAAATTTCTGTCAAATAAAAACATTACAATGTGTCCTCCTCCATCTTCCCCACCAGATCTGCTACCACTTAACTTCTGGCTCTTCCCCAAGGTATATGCACACTTCTTTAGGATACAAAGCAAGGCAAATATGTAGTGATCTGCGGAAGGTAGGCCTGAGGAGGTAATTTTCTATCCTAACAAAATAATCACAAGTGCCTTTTTAAAAGATCAGTGTATATATGTTGTATATATGTTGTTATTAATTTTCAAAATAATCTGCAAAATGAGTTTATAGTGAGACCAGAGAAAGATTGTTGGACTGTGGCTCCTAAGTGACATACATGATAAATAGAAGTCATAGACTATGTGACCCCAGTGAAATTGTAAACACTTGATGCAAACATTTATATAAATTTAATTGCACTTTGAGATGAAAAATTCAATCAATGAGGAAAAACAGCAAGAAAAGTAAAGAATCATTTAAGAACGTGACTATTGCCTTGCACTGTCCCATCTGCAGTCAAGGCGAAGCTGGTGATGGAAGAGCAACTTGTCTAAAGTCTGCCAACCATCAGGAGGGAGGTTGTGGTTAGGATCCTTTGTCTTCTGCCAATGTCAGGAGCTCTAGGAAGAAAGGTACCCTGAAAGAGGCCTGAACTAGAAACATGGGTCTCAGTCCTGGCTTTGTACTTAATTGGCCAGATGTCCTTGGGCAGACACATACCATTTGGAGAACTTTGCCTCTTTCCCTGTAATGAGGAGATTCCGGCAGGAGATATTCTAGGGCTGCTTCAGATTAGACAACCTGTGATTCCAGGATGCTCATACCCTTTCTTGTCCTGGCCCCCAAGTTCAGCCCTGGCAGACATTTCTGCTGTTCCCCTAGCTGTGGCTCCTGGCACATGTTTGTCATCTCCTCACTGTGCAAGGTCACAGGGATGTCCTGTGAGCTCCCAAGAAAGTGTTGAAATGTTCCCCTCATTGCAGTTTCCCTTTAGCTAGAGTCGTGCAGTATTTTTTTTCCCTACGCAACCGGATTAACTAAGCGGACATATGGCTGTAGAAAGAACACTATTGAATATGCTTCGCAGAGTAAATAGAGGTTTCATTTTCCTCACACAGACACCAAGTGCCTGTGAGTGTGGGAAGCAGGAAGGATGATGCTATCAAGTACCTGCCTCTCCTGACCCAGGGGAGGAGGAAGAGAACAGGCACAGAAGACTGGGTCTTGCCATGTTCGACCAGGTCAAATTGCCACCCAAGCAAAACGAGAGACAGAGGGAACTGGGTTGTGTTGTTAATTCAATTTTCAACTTCACTTAACTCTATCAGCCTGACAAGGTAGAGGCACTGCCAAAGTCAATACAGCCGATCTGTGTGCCTAAGGCAGGCGTTGGCGCTGATGGGGGTTCGCACGCCAGCCAGTCTGTCTGCTGGTGCTTCCTAACGTCCTGCTTGGGCTCGGCTGCCACAAGGGGTTATGATCTTGCTGCTGAAGGTCATGGGATTGAATTTGGGGCTCCTAACCAGAACTTTTGGTTAAGGGTCTTTTCTCCTGAAAGGGCTTGATGTTTTTTGAAAAACCCCAGGAAACATTTTTATTTTAATATATAATACATGGTGATAAAAAATAAACAAGGGTTTTCAGGCAGGATATTGTTAAAATAGTTCACTTCCCAGACAGATTTTAAAAGCTTTAAAAAAAGTCACTAGGAAAACTACCTAGTGTTTCCTCATCCAAACACCTTGCTTGAAAGTTTAACTATCTAGTAAACATCTAGTTAAGCCGATGTCAACTCTGAGCAAAGTCCTTCCGTCCTAAGAAGAAACAGGAAAATACCTCTACGTCGAGGTCTTGGTGTTATTTTCACCAGGAGCCCAGCTTCAGCTGCCAGGCCAAAAAGCTCACAGAGAGAAAATTATACAAATGATTTGCTCAGGCAGCCTGAGACAACAGATAAAACTAGATCATGATTCCAGTGAGTATGTGATAATGACTGAGCTTAATATTTAAACAAAGACTTGCTTTAAAGGTGACAAAAATGGTAATATAGCATAAATTTTGGATCTACCACAAGCTGCCATAAAACTACCATTTAAGCCAGTGACCTATGGACAACTCACCCTTACCTGGTAGCAGTGTGTACCAATTATGGTTATTACTTTTCTGTGAGCCTCTTTGTATTAAATGACTGAATGAATTTGTAAAAACAAAATGTAGAATATTTAAGCTATCAGGAACCCACTAGATCAACTAGGATAATTCTCATTTTGCAAACACTAACGTCCAGATAATTTTGTCTTCATATTTTGCTCAAGGTCAGCATTTAAAAGCTAAGGCAATACTAGAATGTAAGTTTCTTGATACTCAGAATTGTTCATATTCCACTGTGCCAGGATCCTACAGCTCACTTGGATTCTGTACTTTGCCCTCAACATGTTCATATAAAAGTTAAAATTTAAGTTTATAAAGAGATCAATGTCCAGCTGGGCACTGTGGTATATGCCTGTAAATCCAGCACTTGGGAGGTTGAGGCAGGAGGATCATGATTCAGTAGCATCCTGGGCTACATAGAGATACCCTGTCTCAAACAAACAATCAAAGATCAATGTCCACCAGTAGTAAATCAACCAATAAATCTCGCCTAGTTCTGAATTTCTCTTTCACAACTTACTTGCTCATTTCAATAGTCTTTCTAAAAAGGGGTGTTGGATTTTTTGTTGTTGTTGATATTAGTGTTAAAAAATATTCTGCAGTTTGATTTATAAGTCAAAGAGTAATTAAGGCCTTCATTTTTTTTCTTTTTGGTTTGAGAAGTGTCTTGCTATGTAGTTCAGGCTGGCTTTGAGCTCACTATGTAGTCCAGGGTGGCCTTGAACTCATGGCAATATGCCTGTCTCAGCCTCCCAACTGCTGGGATGACAGGTATGTACCACCACACCCAGCCAAAGCCTTCTTTTATTGGAAGTTTAAGAAACATTCCCAAGGGAGAATCATTGTTATTACTAACATAAATAAAATACCAATTATATGAGATAGACCATCTCCATATATCTATATCGTATTTCAGATGGCATAGTATTAAATTACTACATTTCCTAGTCAGTTTTTAAAAGTAAAAATGTAGCTAAAAATTCCATCTAAAATTCCTTAGCAGAAATGATCATTATTATGTTAGAGATCTGGATCTCTCTCTCCCTTCTCACCTTCTAAATACTTGGGTATTTCCTTAAAAGTTAAACTTTTGAAATGTATCTACATGGTTGTGTGTAGAAGCAAAGGATAGACTTGTTAGACAATAGATGACATAAAGAATCAAAATCTGGACATTTTTCTTTTCTCACTTGTGGTGGATTAACTAATAGTCAACTTGTAACACTCAGTTTAACTGAATCAGCATGGTGCTGGGTGTGGAAGGCCCACCTGAGAATTGTTACCAACAGCATAAAAGAACTGGAGGGGAAGATGGTGTGCTGTTGATTCTCCTGGAGAAGCTTGTTGATGGAGACCACTACAAAGTGGCTCTGAACAGGATTTAAAACTAATCAAATGGGCTCTCTATGTTTATCTGTGAGTCTGTTCAAGGCCTAGGCCCCTTGTCTGGAGATGGGCAGCAGATTCATAGTAAGTGAACCTCTATGAATTGCTGGTCCCGGCTGAGGCCTGTAGTGGCCTGTGATGCTGTGACCCCTCAAAGGACAAGACAAGGCCACAGCTGAGGATGCCTGGCTCCCACCCCAATTAACTAGATAGAGACTGTAGCTGCAGACATCTCACTCCTGCTGTGAGGGTCAACCTGGAGATGAGTTATTTCTCCTAAATTAACATAATTTATCACTCGGAGAAATTGACTCCCAAGGTCCTGCTCAGTTTCCCACATTTACCACTCTAAGCCCTTCCCTTGTTTGAAAACCAAATAAATACAGGTCATCCAGAGAAGTTTTTTGTCTCAGCCCCCAGAGAAACTGAAATTCTGCTAGAGGATTTTGATCCTCCTGGAGCCCTAAACTCATACCACTTGTCTCTTTTATTTAAGCTTTCACCCACTAGTTTGGGAAGTTGCATCAGAGATAGCTTGTCACGCTGGTTTTCCTGATACGAACTCAGTTGTTCTCATCATCAGAGGAGTTCAGTTCCTTATTGTCACTGAGGATGGCTGTGGCTCTCTTCAGGGGAGGTCCAGTCCTTACTTTGAGTGTCACTTCCTGGCTCCAGTGCAGATCCCTTAACCTACTGGCACAGATCATTCACCCCACTGGCACAGAATTTCTAGCTTTTACCACTGACCTTTGGGCCTTCCCAGTGCAGATGCCTGAAATAGACTTGCATGACACATTGTCATGGGCTATTGTTTGGATTTGTGCAGGACATTGCCATGGGATCCAGGCCCTCAGCTGGATTCCTTGGGTGTTTAGTGCATGGACAGATTACGGTCACTCTTCTGCATTTGACTTTTTGGGTGAATATTATGAAATAATCTTATAAATTATGTGTCCTGTATTGAATACATTATTTTACAAACCCTGACTATTACAGCAGCACTCAAAGGCCTTGGGGGAAATAAAACAGTCCCTGAGCCCAAAACTTAAATATTTCTGTACACTTTAAATGCTCTTTTGTTTTGGGTTTTTTTTTTTTTTCCTGGTCTTTTTGAGACAGGGATTCACTATGTAGCTCAGGTTGGCCTTGAACTCACTTTGTGGCCCAGGCTGGCCTCAAACTTGCAGCAATCCTCCTGCCTCAGCCTCCTGAGTGCTGGGATTACAATTGTGCACCAGCACACCCAGCACATTGAATGCTCTTGTGTTTGGAGTCTTTACTCATTTTAAAGGTGTTCCAAGTAAGGGACTGAGTGGAAACCAAGGACTGAGATTCTTCTGTTGGGATCTCCATCTCGTAAGTGTTGGAAACTCTCAGCCAGAACAGCTCATTGTACTTTGATCAGGGAATTTAAAATACTCTCCCAGGAAATTCCATTTGTAAAACACATTCCAAAATGAATCCCAGTTGCAGGAATATTTTTGGCAAGTGAACAACAGGGAGCGGAGAGCCTGCTGTGCCAGTCTTGCTGACTCCAGTGATGGAGATGGTTGTAGGCTGAGGCCACAAGAGCAAGAGCAAAGCCTCTGGGCAGCGGCTCTTGGGCATTGGGCCCCCCAGTTTCCAGGCCATAAAAGGTGAAAGCTGGAGATGCAATACCTTGGGAAGAGGAAACACTGAGGCCTCATATAAGCTACTCCCTGTGCCCCATAAACCCAAAGGGGACACAAACCTGAGTCAACTGTAGCTGCCCTAGGTCCATGCTGAGCCAGGTTTCAGAACTTCTCAGAGTCTTCATGAATGAGGCATCTGGAGTTCATGAGCATCCGGGAGCATAGGGCTAGGCTGGTTGCTTTCAACTCAGTAGCATTGGGTGTTACAGTCAGGGACTGCAAGGAGAACAATTATATACAGGACACAGAATTTATAATATTATTTTATGATGGTCACCCAGAGTTAAATACAAGAAAGTGCAGGAAACCTGTCCACAACACTAAAGACCTAGAAAATCCAGCCAAGTGCCTGGATCCCACAACAATGTCCTGCATGAGTCTAGCTGAAGACCTAGAGCCCATGACAATGCCTCCCACAAGTCCAACTGGAGGCCAAGAGGCCATGACAATGACTCATGCAAGTGTGTTTTATGGATCTGCACTGGGAGGGCCCAAAGGTTAGCAGTGGAAGTTAAAAAGTATATGCCAGCAGTGTGAAGGATCTGTGCCAGTAGGTTGAGGGTTCTATACTGGAGTTAAAAAGCAGTGTTCAAAATAAGAACCAGGGCTGCCCTGAAAAGTATCACATCCTCAGTGACAGTGAGGTCCTGAGCTCCTCTGACAATAACAGTCAAGTACATGCCAGGAAGCCAGTGTGACAAGCTTCTCCTGGAGATTAAACAGCACACATCTTCCCCTCCAGAGCCAGGAAGCAATGCTCAATGTAAGGATCAGAGCTCCCCAAAGTGAACCACAGCCACTCTCAGCGACAAGGTCCCAAGCTCCTCCAATGATAATGGCTGAGTTCATATCAGGGAAGCCAGCATGACAAGCTCCTCCAGGAGAACCAACAGCTTCAAAAGAACCAACAGCTTCAAAAGAACCAACAGCTCCAAATAACAACACTTAGGAGAACCCACAAGGCCCCACTCTTCCTCTCTACATCTCCTTTTATGCTGGTAACTTTCCTCAGGTGGGCCATCTACATTCAGCACCATGCCGATTTAATTTAGCTGGTGTTAAATTGAGCACCAGTTTTTAATCCATAACATGGGGGAAAAATATATATCTAAAAAACCAAAAGGCAAAAGAAAAAGAAAATGCCCATGCTATGCACAACAACACAGCCGGATCTCAAGATAACTATGCCAAGTAAAAGAAACCAGATTTTAAAAATCTGAGTACACACTGCATGATTACATTTATATAAAACTGTAGAAAATGCCAACTAATTTATATAAATGGAAACTGGCTGCTAGAGGGATAGAGGAAAAAATGATGAAGAGGCACAGGAAACTTGAGGGGTGGGCAGTGATGGGGATGTTCATGATCTTGGTTCATGAACCCAAGGATGGTTTCATGTATGTTTACACAAGTCAACTTATCAAATCATACGCTTAAAATAGGGGAAATTCCATGTATGTCACTTACACTTCCATGAAAAAAAGACCCCTGTGCTCAGAATCCAGAGTCTGATTCTACTGGTCCAGGATGGTTCCTAGGGATGAGAATTTGCAAAAATCTCCCTACATAATTGTAGCCAGTTTTAAGCTACAGAACTCTGTGAGTTGGTAAGGACTGTGATTCTTCCTACCTGCAGGGAGACCTAAAGCCACTGGATGTCTAAGTCCCAAAATTCTCCTGCCAGCCTTTGAGAATATGGGCCCTTTCACACAGGTAATGTCAAATGCAACTTTTGAGAATTATGCTCAAAAGGTCAGCAGGGCATTTCTGCCCTGAATCGTGTCACAGCACACTGAAGGAAGTGTGAGTTTATGTTATTTTGCATGTTTCAAAGGTATCACTTGGTCTACTCGTGGCATCTGTGATGGGCAGCTTCTTTCATCTTCTGAAGGAATTGATGGTACCTGGACACAAGTCTGTTTGTTTGCTGCCAAGTAGGAAACTAGTTTCCAGTTATCAACTCAAGCAAGATGGCTGTGCTACCACTGTTTGTAGGTTCAGAGGCTCTTACGCCTATCAACATCCACTACCCTCACACTCTCCTTGGACTCCTCTCTGAACTCCTCAGTCAGTATCCTTTCACTGCAGGGAGGCAAAATTCAGCACAGACTCATGTTAAATACTCCTGTGTAGGGTGTGGTGCTACGAATGAAAGAATGGAAACTGGACATTGTGGCACATTTCTGTAATCTCAGCTAATTGGGAGCCTGAGGCAGGATTACAAGTTCAGGGCCAGCCCAGGCAACTTAGTGAGACCCTATCTCAAAAACAAAACAAAACAAAACAAAACAAAACAAACCAGATATGGTGGTACTCAGGAGGCTGAGGCAGGAGGATCGCTGAGAGTTCAAGACTAGCCTGGGCTACAAAGTGAGCTCAAGGCCAGCCTGAACTGCATAGTGAGACCCTGTCTCAAAAAGACAAAAAAAAAAAAAAAAAAAAAAAAAAAAAAAAAA
>RJWM01031624.1:0-22217 GCA_004363535.1 Dasyprocta punctata | reverse complement strand
TGGAATGAGAGCACTGATATTTAAGGACTTGGTAAACCTTCACAAGCCTCTCAAGCTCAATGTGTTATTGTTCACTGTATTTCTGTGCTTGTTGTTATTAATGCCCTCAAATCCTCAAGTATTAATATCAGGAATATGAAATTCATTATTTTCCCCATGAGTTCTTTAGGGGAAAAAAGGGTGTGATTGAAGTCTGAACAAATATACCACCCAGGAGCTAGAGATGGTGGCCCAAACTATTTATAAGCATGTGTGTTTACTTGAATTCAGACATTCCCGACATGTAAATTATGCAGAGTCTGTGTCACAGCGGAGCACTCTGTGTTCCTAAAAAGAAGTCTCCTTTTCCCCGGAATCCTTTACCTTTTAAAATAAATCTCATTATGGAGTGCTGACATTTTCAGTGAAACCATTCAACCAAAAGCTGCAGTTCTTTAAAGACTAAAAACAAGTCTGGTCTATTAGGCAGCAGCTCATAATGTACTGCTAAGTAGATACGATCTATTTAGAGAAGTTTATGTAGATATCTGATAAGACATTTCAGAGTCGCCGTCTCTTCCTAAGATTGAGAATGTTAAGCAGGCTATCAAGAATTCGTTCTTTCTCTCAGTCAAGTAGGAGTCGAATATCACTGTGTGTTAGAGTGGGTGGAAACGATAGAACAAAGATGTAAATCAGATCTCCTGGATTCGAAGGTGTTTCCACTGTACACTAACTATAGGATGGTTTCCTAGCAGAGTGACTTTTAATGTAACCTTCTTCAAAGGGTTGTGAGTAGCTGCAGAGCTGATATTTAAAATATTCGATGACTGACACACACTAAGGTGTCTTTCAAAGATCTCAGTTTTCTTTTTTCCCCTTCTGCTTTTGCCTCCTTTTTTTCTTCTACATTTGTGTGTGTGCATATGTATTTTTTGCTCATGCTTCCTCCTATTTTTTCTCCTTAAGTTCACCTTGTATGTCTCTCTTTAGACTATTGTATTACTCAGCATTTTGTTGCTGTGACACAAATACTTAACAGGCACAACTTAAGAGAGGGAGGATTTATTTGGTTCTTGGTTTAAGAGATTTCAGTTCATAGTTATCTAGCTCCAAGGTAGCAATATCATGGAAGAAAAGTGTGTTGGAACAAGGCTACTCACGTCAAGGCAGCTAGGAAGCAGAATACAGAGGCAGAACTCTGGGCAGAGACACATCTTCCAAAGACATGGTGTCAACAAGCCATATCCAACAGGGAACCTCCTCCCCACACCACATTCAGCTGTAAGCAGCCATGATAAATTACAGCACCTCCATGATCCAATCACTGCCCAAAGGGTCTCTTAATCCAGTCAAGTTGACAGTTAGGTGTAGCTGGAACAACTACACCAAAGATTGGGGTACATTTGAGTTACCCAAAGTCACTTAGGGACCTAAGCCCCTACTAGCAATAACAATGGCTAATTTTAGAGCCCTGAGAAATCATTTCCCCTTAATTGTTTCCCCAAATTTATGAGAGAAATACTAGCATTGTCTCCATTCCACAGATAAATAACCTGAACCACAGAAAGCTAAAAGTCTAATCTGGTAGGGTTAGTAAGCTACAAAGTAGGAAATTCTAAACCCACCCGTCACAACCTCTCCCCTTCCCAGCCCCAATCCTCCAAAGTCATGGTAATTGACATTTATTTATTCACTCAACTGATATTCATTTTAGTACAGGTTGTTGAAAAGGAACTGGATAGAAGGAATTGCCTTGCTGATGGGATCTCTTCCCTCACAGAACTGACACACCTGCACACACACTCTTCCATGCAGCGTAGACACTCAGTCCATACTTACTGGGTTGGCCCCCCTTGGTGCTGAAGTGTCCTCTCTAGTTGGCCAGTGTTCAGTGTGCTGCGAAAACGTTTTATTGTCATTCCTTCCTACAGACCGTGATAAACACGAGGCACAAAGGAGGAAGGATCCGCATGCTGCCAGAAGTATTAGGAGAGCCCACTTTATAGAGGAGTACAAGAAATCTTTTTCAAATGAGGCTTTTGGACCACAACTTGAACACTGGGTCTTCTCAGTCTGCTGTGAGATGATCCAGGGCAGAAGCCAAGCCACAGACAGACTTGTAGTTTGTGTTGAGGACTTTGGGTTTGATCTTAAGTCAAGGAGGCGCTATGTATTAGAGTGAACAAGAGAGCAATATATCTCAGCTTCTATTTTAAGAAGCACATGGTGGTTACTGTGTGGAGAATGCTTGGAAGTGGGTGCCCACATAATTTACACTTGAGATGGATTCGGTGTGGTAAGAAGTCAGACATGAATTGCTCACAAATGAACCTTTTCAGTTTTTCTTTTTTTTCTTTTTCTCCTTTTTAGTAAAACCATGTACCAAAATGGTTCTAATAAGCTACAAATTGCTATATCCTAAAGGCTATAGTAGAAAGCAAAACTCCTATGCCTCAGGGAGTTATAGAATAGGTTCAGCTACTTTCAATCAAAAACTATTGTCCTCATTCCCTTACGTTTTTAGTCAGGAATTCTTAACTCTTAGTCAAAATTGTCCATGTGTATCCTGAAAGACTCTCACTCCTGATCAACAAATCAAACCAGTAAACACTTATCTGACATTGATTCTGTCTTTGGGTTGAAGGAATACCATTTGACTTGTTTGCTTCTGTTTCTTTGATCAGGGGGTTATGGCAGGACGAGAAGTACATAGTGTTGGCCTGTACGTAAGCCTGCTTCTTATCCACAGTTAGCAATGCAGCCTTTGAAGATTAGCATAAGGTAGTGCATAGTGAGTAAATTATGTAGTATAGTACAGATTGAGTTAGAACAAAGTTATTTTTGGTATCCTTGCAAGAAGATGCGCTCCACAGAGGTCTCTGGGTAGCCGGAGAATATCGAGAAGGGTAAGGCAGTTCAAGGTCAATGTGCTGCAAACCTGGTGTTGCTGCGAACCTGGGATTCCTCTAGCGGATTTCATGATGGATAACCCTTCTTTGGGCTCTGCCTTGGTAAAACATTTCCTTGACATTTTGCACATTCACTCTCTGTTAGTCATGGGGACACCCTGTGGGATGGGTAACTTTAGGTATCTTTCAGTTCCTCCTTCTGAGGTTATTGAATCTCACTGTCTTCTTGTCTAATGAGTACTTCTTTAACTTGAAAAGTCTATGCCATCAAACTTCTCTCCTTAATGATTTCTACAGGATAGACCACTGGAACAATGAGAAGGAGAGGATTTTGCTGGTCACAGACAAGACTCTGTTCATCTGCAAATATGATTTCATCATGCTCAGCTGTGTGCAGCTGCAGCAGATTCCCCTGAGTGCTGTCCATCGTATCTGCCTGGGCAAGTTTGCCTTCCCTAAGATGTCGCTGGACAAGTGAGTACTATGTTTTAACAGTGGCAGCAGGGGTGTGGCAGGCTCGAAGTCAATAACAACATCACTTCAGTATTGTAAGCTGGGAGGGTTCAGAGGAACAGAGAAGCCCTATGGTTGAACTTACCAAACTATTGAGTTTCTACTCTGTGTCAGGCACCAAAGATACTTTAAGAAAGCTGGTGCTTTAATATGTGTAGCTGATATGTAAGATGGGAGCAGGTGTGAGGACAAGCAAAAAAGCTCTTGACACAATTCATGTGGCACATGGTTAGAGAAGATTTCCTGGAGTACCTATTGCGCCAATTATTTGTTGTTGGGTAGGAGGTACCACGGAAGAAGAAAAAATTAAGCAATGTTGTAAACCAAAGGAACAGTACACCAAAAGAGTGGAGGTGGGACAATGTGTAATCCCTTTGGGACTTCCAATTATTCTGTACCACCATGTGGCTAGAACTCAAGATGGCTAGCTAATTACTGCTACAGGAGTCTCTTCGGAACCCTCCCTGGAGGTTTAGTGGGAGAGAAGATTCAGTGTCTTAGAGAAAATGATAGTTAACTAGGAACTGGATGGGGTCCACAGATGAGGATAGTCGGACTGTCATGGCTTTGGAAAGAGCTGCATTTCCTAAGTATTTTAGATCTAAGTCATAAGGCTAACCATGCTTTTCTAAGCCTGGAAGTCAGTACTTTTCATTCAACTTCAAGCTTCTTGAAGGCAGGCACCACATTGGATTTCCTTTAAGTACCTGGCATTAGGCCTGGTGCATAGCAAATTTTGAGAAATCTTTTTAAGACAAAGAAAAAGAGCACAGCTTGAGGAAGTAATTAACTTTCCTTATGAAAAGATTGCCATAATACTTACTATTTTATTTACTATTTCATGGAGATGAGAAGTGATTGACTCACGTAGTTTACTCTTAAAGTTGGTAAGTTTTTTTCAATGATGCATACATGTTGAAAAAACATATCTGCATGCATTAAAATTTTTCATTGTTTATTTTTATGATCTTTCTTTTCTACTTTAGATCCTCAGCCTAGTATTCTGTCTGCAGGGGATAGTAGTTTCTTGTCCTTATTTGAAGAAATGGCCTATAAATTGTAAAGAATTAAAATATCTCCTGTGTATACACACTACTTGAATATTTATATACTCTTAAAAATGTTATTTGTGCACTCATACTTGTTGTATATCATTGTATCCAATGAGAGCATATGTCATAATGTGCCTTGTCTCTTGCAGTATATCCAGTAAAAAACCCTGGAGATGTATTACATAATCATCTATAGGTCTATCATACTCTTTTAATAGTGCAGAATATTTTAAGTCTAATCTATTGATCCAAACCATTTTTGATGGATATTTGTTTTTAGCTTTACTACAGTCATCAATGCTGCAGCAAATATTCTTGCCTAAGGACTTTGCACAAATATGCAACTGTATTGGCAACAGTTCCAGAATTGGAATTATCAAGTCAAAGTCATGTGACTGTTAATGCAAAGAGGTTGCCAAATTGCCTTCCAGAAAGGTGATACAAGTGAATATTCCCACGAAGAAGGGCATTCTTTGGCTTGCACTCCACCCAGTATTGTGTATAGAAGGACTGTCTTACTTTGCCAGTGAGATAGGTTAAGGAAAAGTCACTTTGTTTTTGTTTGTTTGTTTGTTTTGCTTTTATTTGTTTGTTTTAATTTGCATCACCAGAAATTTAAGGATTTTGAGTATTTATTTCCAAATTTAGAAAGTAATTTTATTTTTTTTCCATAAAATCACTTTTTTGATCATAACCCATATGTTTTTCTAATTGGGATACTGAATTTTTTCTTATTAATTTATAAAAACTATTTATATATCAAAGAATTCTTCCTCTTTTATGCCATATATGAAGCAAATTTTTTCCCATTTGTTACATCTTATAACTTTATAATGCTATTTTTATGGGTTTTAATTTTTAAGTATTACATCTTTCAGTATTTCTAAATTTATAATGTTGAGACTTTCTCTGCATTGTAATTATAAAATAAATTTTCAAATTTTCTTCTGATCTTATAATTTTATTTTTAAATATAGTTGAATTTATACTTCATCTCACATGTGCTTGTGAAAAAATATTTAATCAGTTTTTATTCTATACAGATGGTAGTCTAGGGTTTTCAACATCATTTATTCAATATTCCATTTTCTCAAATTGATTTGAAATGTATCTACATCATATATTACTTTTCATTTGTGTATTTGTATCTTTCTAGATTCTTTATTTCATCTCTTTTATCTGCTTGTTAATGGCCCAAATGGCTTTAATTATTCTAATCGTATGTTTTAATATCTGATAGTCACTTCTCATTTATTAACCTTCTAATTTAAAAGCTTGTGTATATTTATTTTTTCATCAACTTGCCTATTTTTTTTTTAAATCTGGTTTGGGACCAGATAAGATATTTAATTCAATGATAGAGTATTTATTTACCATATGTTAGGTCCACAGTTTAATTTTCACCAACAAAAATGAATTCTGTTTCTTTACAGACTTTTCAAACACAAAATTAAACTTTCATTTCTAAGATAAACCTATTTCATCATGACATTTTAACCTTCCTATACATTGTTGGATCTAATTTTTTTAATATTTTATTGTAAATTTTTGTGGTTTTGGTCATGACATAATTAATTTGTTGTTTTTTGTACTTTTATACTGTAATGTCTTTGCTAGGTTTTGATATTTGAATTAGGAAGTTTTCTTTCCTTTGTTTTCTAAAAAAAAATATGAGCAGTGTAATCTCTTTCTTTAGCATTTAACAAAGGAAACCTGGGCTGGATGTTAGTTGGTGAGATAGTTTTTTGTTTGTTTGTTTGTTTGCTTGCTTTTAAATAATGAATTAATTTGTTTTACAGCACTTGGTTTAGTTAATAATTTTTCTTTGATTTTGCTTGAATAAGTTATATCTTTCAAGAAATTTGTTGAGTTTATTTATCTTGTTGAAGATATAGCTAATGAATAGTTTTCCTTTATGGCCTCTTTAACACTGTTAAGACATTTAGTAGTGTTGTTAAGACATTTGGTAATAGCTTCTTTGTTTCCTAGAAAATGTGATCTGTGTATCTGTGTCTCCTTTGTCTCTGCCCCTGTCTGTAATGCTCCGGGTTTAGCAAGAAAATGTTTTTTTCCTTTGGCTAATTTTCAACATTGTTTGACTGATTTTTATTTAGCTGATTTCTGCTTTTTATTATTTCCTTTTTTTTTTTTTTTTTTTTTTTTTTTTTTTTTTTTTTTTTTTTTTTTTTTTTTTTTTTTTTTTTTTTTTTTTTTTTTTTTTTTTTTTTTTTTTTTTGTTTTTTTTTTTTTTTTTTTTTTTTTAAACTGTTTAAGGTTCAAATCAAGTTTGTTAGTTTCGGGTATTTCTTATTTACTGATATAATTATTTAGAGCTGTAAATATCCTTGTATACACTGCTTTTGCTGCATCACACAGATTTAATATTCTGTTCTCAGAGATTATGTTCTAATTTTTCTTGATTTCTGTCCTCTATAAATACTTTCAGAATTTGTATTTGTTCACTTTCCCAAATTTTCTTTTTCTAAATATGTTTATATGGTTCAATTTTTTAATTATAAAATTGCTCTATTTTAATTTACATGACATACTATCTTTAATTTCAGTCCTTATAAAAATATAGAGACTTACTTCGTGGACTGAAGAATAATACATCCTTTTGAATGAACTATATGCCCTTGAAAGAACTTTATTTGTAGTTTTCTATATATATGAACAATTTGATAGTTCTGCATTGTTGTCTTTACTTGTGTTTTTCTAGCTTTGCAATAGTTATTAGACATGTGTTAAAAATCTATAGTTGTGGAATTTTCTAGGTCTCTCTTTAACTTCGTTATTTTTTGCTTGATCTATTTTGACAGTCTAGTATCATATGCATTCACAGTGATGATCAGTATGTTTTTATGTTAGGGCAAACTTCTGTTCATTCTGAAAGGTTCCTTTTGTCTCTGACAATACTCAACTTCTTAAAGCCTATTTTCACAAGGATTTTATTGTAGATTCTCTATCACTTGTATATTACTGATCACATAATAAATCTTATTTCTTCCACTTACTCTCTACTTTTCTATGTCTTTGCATTTAAAGTGTGTTTCTTACAGAAATCACATTGGTAAGTTGTGCTTTTGAGCCACTCCAATAATACCTATCTTTAAATTGGAGTGTTTATACTGTTAATATTTTTGTAATTTTAACATGATTAGAGTTAAGGCTACAAGGCTACCTTTTATTGGCTTTCTCATTCATACTTTATTTATTTTTATTTTTTGAAAATTTTTTGGTAGTACAAGTGAATGAACTCTTGTGCACACCAGGCAAGTGCTCTACCACTGAACTGCATCCCTATTCCTTTTTATTTTTTATTTTGAGACAGGTTCTTGATAAATTGCCCCGACTGGCCTTGCACTCTCTTGCCTCAGGCTCCTGAGTAGCTGAGAATACAGGTGTGTGCCACAGCATCCAGTTCCACTCAGGGTTTTTGCTTGCTTTTGTTTATTTGTGTTTTGAGATTATTTCACTGGCCTTGAACTCTATGTACCTGGGTTGGCCTAGTCACTCATCTTTTGATTAAATATTCCTCATAATAGAATTTTAATCTATTTTGACTTTTTAGTTACAAAATTGTTTACATATATGCTGTAGCTGGTTTAGGGCAGAGATTCTCAACCTCATCGCCACTGACATTTTGGACAGGATACTTCTTTTGTATAGGAAGCTGTTTTGCACATTATAAAATGTTTTAGTAGCATTGCTAGCCACTATATACCTGCCTGCCAGCAACTGGTGACCACTGAACCTTTAACTTTTGCCTTTTCCACAGTGTCAGCTGGTTCAGATCATGCAGCATAGACTTTTCAGGCTGGCTTCTGTCACTCAGGAATGTATACTTGATATTGCTCCATGTCTGCACGGCTTCATAGATCATTTAAGAAAATAGTACATTTAATTTCTCCTTAGATCTAACCAATAGAGTTAACACTGTCTCATATTTTCTAATATTTAAGCATTTTTGCATGTTGAATATATGAATTCAGCTTGGGATTAATATCTTATTATTAATGTTATTGAATATCAATTGAATTTTGCTGATAGACTTTTGTATTAATAGTCCTAAATTGGATGATAGAAGGTTTTCTTTCATTGTGCTTTACTTGTAGATTTTGTGTCAGTGTTAGCTTATTTGAAAAATAAAGTTTGCTTTTTCCCTCAATTGACTTTATCAGGTAAAGCAATGGCTTTATTTGTTTATTATATTTTGTCTATGAAAATGCCTAAACCTGGCATTTTAAAGGAAGACTAGAACTATAATTTTTTCACTTTTTCTAAGATATTGGCAAGTTTAAATTTCTATCTTTCATGATAAGTTTCTGTTATTTACATCATACTATCAACATACTAGTTTTGTTCAGGTTTATAATTATTCATGAAATTGGGAGAGCCAGAAAGGAGGTGATGAAGAGAATAATCAACAATTATTTTGTGTGTAATACTTTTATTCTTGTGAGGAGTTTTAATTAGCTAATGGTTAGTTGACTAGTTGATATATTTCAAAGTATCTTTTTGTTAGAATTTATTTGTTCATAGTCAAATTCTTTCATTTTCCCATTATTTTCTACAATTATCTGTGTTACTTTCTAGTGCTCTTTTTGTGTGATTTGTAGCATCTTCACCTAATATTTTGACTCATTTTATCACTTTATTGTATTTCATTATTATTCAATGCATTGCTATTTCTGTTTATTAATATCCTCTGAGAATAGATTGAAATAACATTTTCAAAAATTAGTTTTAAATATTTTACATTTTACTATTTATTTCTAGTTTTAGTACATCGTATTCAGAGAGTATCTTTTCTTTTTCTCTATGTGATTTATTAAATATTTTAAATAGCCAGTTTTCATCTGTTTCATAAATAGTTGAATGTGGTATCTCTTCTTTCTGTGTTTTAGATTTGATAAATAGTACTTAGATGCACTACCATTGTGTTATTTATCTTTTCGCTGTCTTTGCTCATTTATGTAATAATTTTTTGTTTTCTTGATCTGTCATAGATTGAGATAGGTGAATTAAATTACCCTATTATTATGGCAAATTGTTTAACTTTTGTCAGTCTACATTATGAATGTTGATACTGTGTTTCTGATGTACAAATATTATATATGATAACTCTATTTTTCATCATAAAGTTTATCTCTTTTAATTACCTCGTTTGCTGAGTATAGCAACCTTCATGTCTTTTTAAATTTTCTTTAATTTTTTAATAGATCTTTGCCTATTTTTGTACTTTAAATTTTCTTTTTGTTTTTAACATATACTTGCATACTACATATAATTAAATTTTACTTTGTAATCCAACCTGGGTATCATTTACTCTTAATTAGTAAGATTAGTCTATTTGTATATGTTCCTATGATAGGGTCTCCTGCTACTTTGATTTTTTAATAATCATTTAAAAATACATTAATATGTTGGCCACATTTTCTTCGGTTTTCGTTGGGTGGGTTTTCTTCTAATATGGGTTTGCTTTTCATTCTACTGGTAATTGCAAGTGTAACTTAACACAAGAGGCTTAGTTCTATCCTTTCTCAGTATTATCTATTGACTCCTTAATAAAAGACCATTTACATAAACAAATAACACTTTCCTTATCTTTATTTCCTACATTGACATCATTTTTTTAAAAAAGAGAGAAACCTGCCAGCCAGCTCCGTACTGCACACGTGTAATGCAAGTACTCTGGGAGCCAGAGGCAGGAAGAACACAAGATTGACCCTAGCCTAGTCACTTTAGTGACTTAGTGAAACTCTGTCTCAAAACATTAAAAAAGAAGAGAGAAAAATGGCTTGAAATGTAGCTCACTGAAAAGGTATTGAATTCAATACCTGATACAGAAAAAAATTACTTGTAATGATCATTATTAATCACTTTAATGGTTATTTACTTGAATAATGGTTTCACTTGATGTGCTATTTTAAATCGTGTACATTAAACCTCACTTTGAAAGATGAGAAAGTTTAATATTTCTACTACTTCCAAGTTCTTCGCTCCTTTGCCTCCTTTCTTCCCTTAGTTTTATCACACAAATTTCATCTTTTCTTGGAAAACTTTATTTAATTTCCCACCAAGCATCCGATTATTGCCACTGGGCACTGACTTAATTCCAGTCCTCCTATTGAGCCCGTGTGGCGCCATCGGAATCTGCGCCCCGCGGTGGCAGTGAGGATGCTCGCGGCCCATGGTCCCCTGCTGATCAGTAGAGGGCTCTCCCCGGGGTGCAAACGCGGTGCGATGAAGGGGTGGTTGTTTCAGTTTACCTCAAGGATTTTTCACCAAATCGCTATACCAGAGTCCTGGGTTCCAGTTCCCATGTTACAGCCATCAACGCTGTTCCCTCATCTATTAAAAGGTGACATGGCGATTCTGCCTAGGCGCGAATGACACAATGTCAAGGCACTTTGGAAGACGCCTCCTGGCTATCAGGTATTAACACGTCCTGATTGCTCTCCCAGATTAAAGCTTTTGCTAACATGGAACGAAGCAGCTAAGCTTGATTGCTATCTTTCCCTCAACTGAATTGGCCCTTTCTCAGGCATGAGGTCACCATCCTAAGGTCAGAGGTGAGGCAGCAGCAGGTCGGGAAGAGGGTAGGAGGTGAGCGAAAATCTGCAGTGAAATAACCACGGACAGACACGGGAGGGGAGTCTGGGCGAAGTCTGAGCACGTTCCCTCGTTAGAGGAAGCACAGTGACTTCGCGTGGGCACCTGCGGGCTCTAGGTGGTGACGCTGTCACTCTTTGCCAAGCGCCTATACCTGCCCTGCGCCATCTGATCTTCAACCCTAGGAAAAACCAGGGCTCGCAGATTTATTTTAAAGATGAGAAAGGGGAGTCTAATAGGTATTCGGGGGCTCAGATGTCATCAGTTCCTGGGTCTTAGAGGTGGGTCTCAAACCTATTGTCTTACTCCCTGTACAGAGATCTTTCTTATGGATAATGTTTCTCTCTCTCTCCCTCTCTCTCTCTCTCTCTCTTTCTCTCTGTCTCTCTCTTTCTGTCTCTCACTTTCTCTTTCTCACTCTCTGTCTCTCTGTCTCTGTCTGTCTGTCTCTGTCTCTCCTTCCCCCTTCCACTTCTCCTCCCCTTCCTTTCTCTCTCTGTCCTCCTAAGTCTATTTTCTTCTTCTCTCTCTCTTTCTTCTTGTCTCTACTTTTTCCTTACCTGTTTATTTGTTATTCCTTCCATTTAAAAAAAAAATGTGGTTTGGTCTTCTTTTTTCCTTTCTCTTTGTACCTCTGGGTAAAGATAGCTCTCCTTAGATTAACTTTGCTTTGGACTGTCAGAACTTAACAGAGCATGTGCCAACATATCCCATGTACTGGTACTTGCAAAACAGTTGTTTTGTTTCCCTCCGTTTGCCTTGGGCTTAATGTGAAGGGAATGGTGATGGCAGGAGACAACTGAAAGCTGTGGATCATTTATTTATGAGATGAAGGCAGATTCTTTAGATTAGAGCATTCACCACAAACAAAACCAGGGAAGAGTACAAGGTCTGGCTTCTCCTCCAGGGTAGGTAGTTGCTGTTCATACCTTGTGATATCATTCCTTATGTGGGTTGGAAACCCTAAATCTTATTTCTAATATAATTGGATTCATTCCCAGATTTTAATTAAAAACTAATTTCCATAACTCTGTTGTGTCTGTAGCCTTCCAGAAAAGTAGAGGAAGGAAGGGAAGACTAGGTTTGTATGTCAACTAACCATAAAGTTGAAACTATGACTATTAATAAACACATCATTTTTCTTGATGTGTGAATTTGGACAAATCAGTTTATGTCTTGTGAGTCCCAATATCTAATGTATAAAATGTGAATAGTAAAATACTTGCCAACCCTAATTTATATGGTCATTGTATTTTTGAATGTTAGATGTGATCATATTTTATAAATTGTGAAGCCCTAAAGTAAAAGCATGCTTTTATTTTGACAGTTCTAGAAAGTCCACATTTACTTTTCTCACACTTGTTTATATGCCCACAAGATATAACAGTGGAGAAAAATGAGATTCTGAGGTGTAAATTGACTGGTTCACTCCCAGAAACAGATAGGCTGTAGGGTCTGAAATGGGAGCCTCTGAGTCAAATCCTCTCCCTTTGTCAGGATCTAATTCTTACCTGTCCTCAAATACATTGTGATTTTTGAGACTAAATGATTCCTCTTTCTTTTCCTCTGTTCTCATTGAACTCTAACAAAGAAGAGGAATGAGAAGAGCAGGTTCTAAAGTCAAGCTGGTGGAGACCTGTCTCTGAGTAACCTTGAGCAAGTTACTTAATTCATGCCTCGGTTCCCTCATTTTAAAGGGGGAGAGTAAAATCTATCTCTTGAGTCCTTATTGAAGATGCTATTCGATAGTACATGTAAAATGCTTAGAATAATACCTTGCACATAGTAAGCATTTATTTGAGTGAAACAAGTGAATGTAGCAGAAAGACACTATTTAGGACTCAGATACTGGGGTCCTGACCCACTTTCCTGGTATGTCTCCAAGTCTCTTTTCCTACTGAATCTCCTCTTGCTGAATTTATAACATTGCTAAGGTTATTTCTCCATATTGAAACTCAATATTTGTGAGGTACTCTATCGCTGTAGAAATTTTGTAACAGCCATTCATTTTACAGAAGTAAATTATTTTACCTAATCCATTCCTCCTGTGAAAAATATCTCTAAAGAGATTTTCTGCTGGAAAATATTGTTGCTGTCACGTTGATATGCCAACAAAAGTTGAGTGGGAGGTCAGGCTAAGATATGTCTTCTTGCAAAAAATAGGCATTGCACATAGAACTCTCTGTGCTGTTTACTTTTGCATTTTGCAAAGCAGTAGGACACACCATGCTGCAGAAACGAGACCCTAGAGACTGCTTCCTGCAGCCCTCACCTTTTCGGTTTAAGGAAATGCTGGTGAAGGCTACAATCATCATCTGTCCCCTGTTGACTGAGGATCAGTAAGTGGAAAAGAGGGCATCCCAGGCATTATTCTATCATCTCAGTTCTCTCCCATGAGTCTGAGGGTCAGAGAACTGCTTCGCGCCCTCAGGGTTCTAATTTGGCAGCTCTTTCTCAGGCGAGAGCTTCAAAGGACCTCTACCCTGGATAAGCTATACTCGTGGCTCAGGTAGATTCTGCTGGCTTCGCGTCTGTCAGTGCGTTCTAATCACTGTTATAAGTGTGGTTCTGTGGAACACCTTGTAAAATATTTTCCTATTGCTCCAGCAACATCTCCTGTCTAGACAATCTAATTATGAGCGCAGAGCAAATAGCTTAAGTGGATCCCGCCCCCAAGGGTTGCATAATGCCAGAACCAGGGCTGGGAAGGCAGAGGAGGAAGCTGTGAGTGGTGCTGGGTACTTTTTGTTGACCTGACCAGAAAATTGAGCACTTCAAAAGAATCTGGATAACGTTTAATTAAGAAAAAAATGATCTGGTGGAAGCTGGCATTTTGCTGTTTTCCTAAACTTGGAGGATTAAACGTACCAATATATTTTCTTTTAATCACATCTTTTTTCTTGGCTTCGGAGGTGGCTTGTGGTCTTTTCTGAAAAGAGAAGCCACTGATTAATAATCTTCTCTCCCAGAAGCATTTTGAAAATAATGAGCAACTTTCCAAATGTATGTTCTTTCCAAATGGTGATCTTATGAGCTTCATTGAGCTCTTCCGGAGCTTGGCTCTATGGCAGGCATTGTGCACAAGGCAGTGACAGGATGTGAAGCTACTACCAGTGCATTCACAGAATCATAGGGAGGATGATGCAGGCATGCACACACTTGAGCCTAAGGTCAGCTCTGCTTATGGCTGCAGCAAAAAGCCCAAAGTATCATGAACGTGGGAGAAGGAGAATTCCTGTCTTCTAGGAGAGATAGAAGGACATATGGGGGAGGTGGAATCAGAGCAAGTTGTTATAGGATGAGTAGAACACTGAAAGAAAATAGGGAAGAACAATACACCCTGGGCATAACGAGACAAATGGCTGATTAATCTGATCATGCCAACTCTCTCCAGCTGTTGGAAGAGTATGAGATGGAAGTTTCTGAATGGGTTTAAATGATAGCATGAGAAAAATTTGGATTTTGGTCGTATTAGAATATTGAAGGTTTTGGTGGAGGAGTGGAAGAAAACTGATACTTTGGTTCAGGAAGACAAGCGCAGTAATAATATAATTGTTTGATTTGGAGAAAATAGAAATTGGAGAAAGAATTAAAGTGCAGTAATGAGTGAGAAAGAGAGGGCATGGATGTGAGAAGATTTGGCAGCAGTAGACTTTCTGGTAGGGGATGACTGGTTTTGGTTTTCCTGGTGTCAGAGCAGGAGAGAGGAGGACAAGGCTATGGGCCTAGATTGGAGGATGTATTTCATGTTAATTATTTGGGATGCTCAAGAGATTCTAGGGAAAAAATAAATGGTACAATAAACCTTGGCATGTCACCTGGCATGTCACGAGTGCTTGCATGTGCCAGGTGCCTTGCCTGGCACTGTGATATCATTGTGATATAAGAATCAGAGTTTCTATCCTCCTCGAGCTCACCATCCAGGGGACCAGCAGACCATAGTCACCTGATCACACTGAGAAACATGAACTTAAAACACGGTCAGCATTTTGAAAGGGAGGGTATGTGAATTATCTATTGTTGTGCTATCTGAATACTTATTTGTGTGAAAGTACGCACACATTATTCCTCTGTTTTGGGGTCAGGAATATGTGAGGCTTGGCAAGTTCTCCCTCAACACTGCCATCAAGGCATCCGTGAAGCTGCAGCTTCTCAAGGCCCAACTGGGAAGGTCGCTTTCCCACTCACTCACTCAGAGGCAGGAACTGGGTGGCACTCACCAGAGATAAAAGTACCTTCCCTGTAGGGGGCTCTGCATAAAGCAACTGAGAACAGGACTGCTGGCTTCTTCAGAGGAGGTCAGGTGAGAGAATGAGACAAAGACAGGCTGAGCAGGATGAAAGTCGGTCTCTGGGTAGCCCAATCCTGGGAGGAACATTTCATCATCTCTGCAATATTCTGTTTTCTAGGGGCAAGACAGAAATTTCAGCCCACACTCAAGGGACACTACCACAGTAGGGCAGGAAGACTAGGAAGCGGGCATTGTTGGAGGCCATCTTCGAGGATGCCAGAGTTTTTATTACAGGATTTTAGACTAAATTTGAAGAAGGAAGATAAGAAATGACTTGTAGAAAGAACGAATCTTGGTGGTGCAATCAGAAAGAGGAGTAGGTGAAGGACAGACTGTTTCGGGAAAAAGGAGACAGTATACAAAAAAGAACCTTAGCATTGACCTCTGGAAAATGTAAATAGACTACTGTGACTTGGGCCCACTGACTACGAAGGACTTGATGGTCCCTGAAATAGAAGTGTTGATAAACTATGGCTATTTTGATAGAGCTAGAATAATTCTACTTAATGGATTGCTTCTACCTACTTTCACCAGAGTGGGAATGTTCATGGTTAAAACTAGTCTGAAAGTTCTGGCTGCAAACTCCGAGACCATTTCTGGAGCTTCTGGGAAGAGATTCTGATTCAGTGTTTAAAATGAATAAAATTGACCACTTATCTCTTAGGATAATTACTTATTGTGTAATAAGATAATGTCCCTAAATCACCCTGGATTTCTTAGGGGAAAGGTATTATATAAACAGAGGGCTTTATCAAAGTTGATGAAGTGATTTGAAAGATTAAAGTCAGAAGTATATCTTGATTCTGAGGGGCTTTCGTCACCAATAAACCTGTAAAGATTGCGTGAACTATTGAGAATTGTCTCAGTTTCAGCCAGAGAGACAGCAGAAGTTTGAGAGGTGTTTGGAATGGACATAGGCAGAGAGAGAAAAGGAACAATTAGGAAGTGCTATCTTTTTAGCTCACTCAGTCTGATAAAGCGTATCTGCAACTTTTAATCCTAGCTAAGTGAGGGCAGCTACTGAAAAATGTAATATGCAGTCTCCACATCAAGTTTGAAAATAAAATCTAATTTCTGGTCCCAATTTTCCTTCCAGTTGTCTTGTTACTTCCAGTTAAAGAGCCTCAATTTACTCCCCTATAACGTGAAAATATAAAATTAGGTAATTAGAAAGCCTCTTGTGTCAATAATTAATCAACTTCTTAGAAATTTCTTCCTAGCTTTGTTTCTTTGAAATGAGAAAAATAATTCCTTGTCACTGAGTAAGGAGTACAGAAACCAATGACAGCTTCTGAATGGGAAATATTTAATATTCAGAATGGAATTTGAGCATTTGTGTATCTGTTTTGCAGCCCCAAGAAGCAATGGAATAAAAGAGAGGCCAGAGTTGGTATTTGATTTATTTTTCTGGGTTCAATTGGCCTCCTTTCTCCTTTCTTCTGTTTTTTTTTCTCCTGCTCTTCTTAGTCCAAATCTCTGGAGCCACTCATGTAATTAATATTTCTTTTTAACATATTTTCTATTTTTAGTCTTCATTAAAAATTCATAGTGAGTATAAGACAGGTTACATTTTTCTTCACTGAGGTGTGTCTGACTACTAGAAATATCCATTCAATGGCATGTTTGCCTCCTTAGTAAAGATCAAGTGTTTAAACACAAACCAAGGAAATCCCATTGAGAAGGAAGGAGAAGAGGAGACTGTTTAACATGGATTTGTGTTTTTTAAGGAGCAGCTCCCTTATTCCTCATCTCTTCCTTTCCAAAATACTCTTTCAGAAATAATATAAAGTGATACAATATTTTTCTTCTTTAAATTAATTACTGATTAAGGAAATACTTCTCAAATCCATAGTGTTTAAGATAAGAAGGTCTAGAAGTGACAAAAAATCTGAGGAAAATTGTAGACCATGCTCCATTACCTAATTGATAGCAGTCAGGAATTATAAGACATGCCTCCAAAAATGATAAAAATTTAAATGAATTTCTTCAAAATTTGTGATCTCTGAATCCAGAATCAAGTTCTTTTAATTTGAGCATCCATAAAAATGTTCTGCTTGTGATGTAGTGGTACTTGTATGTTGATTTGTACATGAGAAGAGAAGTTGGTCATACTTTCTATAGAGATATGGTTACAGACACTTAATGTGGTTGTCACTGTAATTGAGCAGTAGAGTAAAGTAGGTCCCTTCTTTTGGGCAGTGGCATAAGCTAAAGAGTCATGACTTGTCTGTCACATCCTCTTTCCACTTAGACGAGAAGCAACAACTTCTATCTTCTTTGTGCAGTTTTTATGAATGAATAAAAAAGATCCAATTTTCACCTTCTAACTTTTCCCTTCTATATTGGGAATTCTGAAAATTCTCTTTGCAGCTTCTAATTTGTCATTAGAGCAGGAGAAATGACTGCTAAATACTTGTGTCATGGTGCTTTTTCCCAAGAACATTCTCCCATTTCCCCTTCTGACATGTTCTCTCAGTTACCAAGGGAGCCATTTATCCAAATGACATGGCATAGTAAATACCTCTCTTGGAGATAAATTAGGCCATTTGACTGAGGTTTGTCTAATGAAATGTGAGCAGAAGAAATGGGAGTGTTCTGGAAAGACTTCTCAAAAGGAAAAAAAAAAAAGAAAGAAAAAGAAAAGACAACTCTGTTCTCTGTCCCTTCACATTTCCTCCTCCTTCTTCTTGTAGTGTGGACATAACCCTCCAGCCACCATGAACCATGCATCCAAGTATCACATCTCAGGATAGCACATTGGGTGCTGGAAGCTACTGGCTCCCTTAGGATTATGTGGAGCTGCCTTTCCACTCCTCTGCTGCCCACCTTCAGTCTTCTTCTATCAAGAAGTTGGTCATCAGCTTAGCCTTATCTGTTATATTCAGCCAAACCTAATCGCAAGTAATAGTTCACAGGAAAAGAAAGAAGATTCTGCCAACTCCTGAAGGTTGGGGAGAGGTCAGTTTCACATGGTAAAAATTCATATCTTTTATGATTCCACAGATCCTGAGTCCAATCTCTGATTTGTCATTTACTGTCTTTGCTGTATAACTTCCATAAGGCAAAGTCCTTATATATGAAAAGGGATTACTAATAGCTATCTTAAGGAGTTATGAGAATGAAATGAGAGTAGTGAATAGTGCCAAGATGGTGGATGATATAGGTTCTCCATATACATTAACTTCCTTTTGCTTTCCAATTTGCTTTGCTTTTTGTTGGAATGTGGCAGTTATTGTATATGTATCATTTAAAATATTGCATAAAAGTTACTGAGTCCCAGAGTAGAACAGTCATGGGTACAATTCTATGCTATGGATTTGCTAGGAAAGGAGTAAGAACCATTTAGCCAAGCCAAAATGTTGTACGCAGCAACAAACTAAGAAAGAGCTAAAGCCAGTATTGTGATGGGGATAAGAACTCAGTGTGATTTTCCGGAATACTAAGCCTCAATGATGGAAAGTAAAGGATTTGTTCCTGTGAAACAGAAAAGCACGTGCACATAAAAATATCTATAGGAACAAGAGGTATCCCTAACTCAGACCAAGGAGGAATTGTCTATAAGAAGGATGAGTCTACATGTGTACATAGAGAAGTGATCTCAAAGATGATACATGGATACCTACCTAAAACACCCATGGCTGTTTTGTATCTTTAGAGGACCAGTGGTAACTAATCCTAGTACACAATGGAACTTATACATAAGAATATTAGGCAATTGAATTTTTAAAAAATCTTTTTAGTTAAAATACTATTTTAACTATTTCAATATAATTACTATCATTGTTTGCTTTCTTGTGTTTATTTACTCTTTCACGGTCAACTGGATTTTGCTAAACTTAATCCTGGAAGCAAGGTTTAGTTGTGCAGTCTTCGATATAATTATTCACAAATGGAAAGCAATAGCCTACTTATCTCTGCTGAGAAAAAGAGATGGAGTATATATCAGCCCTGCCATGGAATAGCTTGAGATCTAATTGGACACTAGGGAACTAAAAATATAGGTAACTAATTTTCATGTGAGGTATAACATGAAGAATTCTAAAAAACACGAAAGCAATATTCTATGGGAAGATATACTAGCAGATCTATTTTTATGGGTGGGAAGTTCTGCTAAACAGAGAACAGACTGGTGAATTTTAATACAGAGGAATAAGGCAGCTCATAGACTGGGAGTAAAGTATGACAAGAAGAGGGAGAAATAGGAAAGTGTGGAAAGTTGCTTAGGAAACCACGACTATCTCCTGGGTAACTGGAAGAGAGAGAGAGTGGAGAGACAGAGAGCATGTTCCAGCACAGCACTAAGTAGAATGCTTTGTTTACTGGGGTAGGCCAATGGGAATTGAACACGATTTTAAAGCTTGGCAGTTTTATGCGTCATTGTGTTCTGAGACCTAGTAGTACAGCATCAGTATGTGACAGACACATTGCTCTGGGCTCAGTGAGTGCTGGGTAAATAAGAACAAGAAGCAGTGTGAGAGATGGATTGGACCCCTGAGTGAGTGTACTCAGGTCTTGGAGCCAGTCCTGGTCAGCGGTATTGGATGCATGAATCCTGGTGCGCAATGGATAGGTTGTACCTAAAATTCTGAATATCACCTTCTTGAAGAAACACTAGCTGATGGTATCTGAATTCAATGGAGAAGAGTTATTTGAGACTTGCTTGAATGGAAATAAACTCTGAAAACCTGATTACCCTGGCACTTAGGGACCGAATTATATTACGTGCTGCTATGAACAGGGTAACAGGCTAAGATTTTGTCGTGTGTACTCTGACTTTGCCTTTGGGGATCTGGGCCAAGAATGCCCTGGATTTGATCTTGGGTGCGGTGCCGTCCACTCACTCATAATGCCAAGGGAGGAGTGTTGACAAGGATGGGTGGATGGTGGGGGATTGCTTAGCTATTTCTTGGCAAATCTCTATAGGGAGGCGTTCCCCAAATGCCACAATCCTGTTATTTTTGAGTAATGGACTGAACCCAGGTGCCTGATTGGACAGGGCCACTCCCAATTTCTTCCAGATAAATATTTGGTTGCCAAGAGGTTATATTTAAATGAGAAATAACTTCTTAGGAGGTTGTTGCCTCGAAATTCCTCCAGAGGGCAGGATCCCATCCCTGCTGGAGAATGCCTGAGAACTACCCCCAAATTATTGCTGCCCTCACCATGTACTTAGTGCAAGGATACCTACTTGGAGGTTCTATGAGAATCTGTTTGTCTGAATAAGAAGAAAACCCCTCAATCTTAGAGATACAGCATTTCTTTGGGGTACTGTGTCTGGTCTTTAGTAATATAGTGGCAGCTTTCTGAAATGCAAATGACACCTAATTGAGGGATCTGGCATCAGAGAGTGAAAGTGGTTCTCTGAAAAAGAGCTTTATTATTTTTTTTCTGCAATGTAAATCCCAAAGTCTAGGAAGCTAGGGAATTTGAATCTGTAAGACAGGGTACTTGCGAATTTGCTCTTGCTGCTCAAAGTCATTGTTTACATGTTGGTTTTTCAAGCCTCACAAACTTAGTTTTTCTCTTCACTTTATGGGAAGAGCCCTCTTATCTCATGTATTTTCCTTCACTGAATATAACTATTGAGAATAAGCAATTAAATCTTAAACTTGTTTTTGAATCATCTGTCTTTAAAAACTCTCCAATCAACATCTTCGATATGCTTTTAAAGGAAAGAACATAAAAGAGCAAGATTTAAAACATATGAGAGAAAAGGGGACTTGGGAAAAACTCAAAGTCTAAATAAAAAGACTATTACTGTAACTTTCTGGGTTTTAAGTTTAATATTTTGTATCCTATCAAAATTCTGTCTAAACATACATTCTCCCTAACACTCTGGGTCTCTTGGTCACAGGATATGGCTCTCCTTCCCCTACAACTTTCTGAAATGTCTCTTAATAATCAACCAGATATTATTTTGTTTTTGTTTCTAACTCCAGACCCCTTTTGATGAGTGTTGAAATAATACCCACTGACACAGATGTTCTTAGAAAGAAGAGACCTTACCCATGTACACCAGATGAAATATAAGTGAAAAGAGGAAAGCTCAGTGGGTTGAGATGGCCCTTGGGCTGTGTAGGGTATGTCTCCATGACAACTCATCTTTAGGTGTGGCATGGGGTTGAAGGATACTTGTCAGAGCCTCAGAATTCAAGACATGTTACTTCTTATTTATTGTCGGAAAAGTACTGCTGATTATGATGGGTTTAGATTCTTCCAAAGTATCATTATTATTATTCACTAAATGAGAATTAATGATAAGAAACATAAGCATTTAAAGCTAAAAGGAATTTTCAAGTGGCTGGTTCAACCCTGTTACTGTGTTACTCTTACAAGACTGAGACAAGAGCCCTAATAGCAAAGTTGTCACTAGAACTTACTACTGGGTCAACAACTAAGGAGATTTTTAATAGACTTAAAAGTATAAGTTCTAGGAATTTTTGGTTTTCCTTTCCTTATGTCATCAGGAAGCAGAGAATATTTTTTAAAATACTTAGAAATGTTTAAGAAATGGAGCATTGGCTGGGTAGATGGTAAATTTGGGATTAAAATCTCAGCATTTCATAAATGAGCTCCTTGAGGCTAGCTATCTTCTCTCCTCCCTGAACCTTTCCCCCGCTTTAACATACATAGAACAGTAAAAATACGATTTAGCTAAGATCTTATTGGGACTAAAACTCTATAGTCTGGTACTCTTTAAAAATAATAATAATGATAATATAATGATGATGGAGAAACAGAGTCCAGGTAATTTAATAGCTATTATACCTTACAGAAAAGGACAAACTGAAACAGTGAAGGGAGCTTTAAAATGGACCCCACCTCAGTATTTAACCTCCCCTGCTTTTGTAAATT